>JANFQY010000020.1:0-42403 GCA_025592935.1 Aspergillus ostianus | reverse complement strand
TTCACTGCCCAGCCCGCACCTTCCTGCATGGCTGCCGCTTATTTGCTATGCGCTTTCCCTGGCGACAACTACTTATACCCTTGGGATCTCTCAACAGCTGCTGGTTTTGCTAGAAGCGGCCGCATCCAATATAGTATGTTCCATCAGTGGTGTAGACAATTCTCCATTTGTTGAATGAAATCTCACAATTGAATTCCTCACTCTTAATCAGAACAATGAAGTGAGAATAGTCACGGGCGTCTCAATTTATCTTTCTTCCGCAGTCTATTGGATTCTGATGCTTGCGCATTTCTTAGTCTTCACCTTCCTTGTGTAGACTTCAGCGACCTCTGGCACTGGCAGACATTCTGCGGATCCCAACTCTCAACCAGTGAGCAATGAATCTGATGATTCATCCACAACCACGACGAATTATGTCAAGGGCTTCGCTCCAGAAAGCCATCATAACGACACGCACTTGGTTACAGGTCTACCGACTACAATACAAGATGACAAGCACACTTTGGCTCATATAAGCGGGCCTCTACAAGACCATGACGAGAACATGGAGCCCTACTCGCCACAATGCTGCATCCCAAGACAGGCTTTGTTAGCGCCCCTGAGACAAGATAATCCATCGATGTTCCCAATGGGCGTGTCTCCGCATTTCCCTTTAATTTCTCCGACCGTCAGGTCAGCGCTGCGCCAGCAAAAAAACTACCAAGTGGCTCAGTTCATCACCGAAACGACCAACGGTGACACCGCAGAAATTTACAAGCAGCTCCTTGGTTATCTCATCATCCATGATCTGCACATCAGCCTGGGCTTTTTTCTCGAAAAGGTTTGCCACAGAGATGTATACCTGGTTAGATACCGGCCGGATATTGGAGAATACATCCGATTTGCGTTGGAGGCTGACTTCCATGACACTATCGGAATACTCAACAAACATTTGCCGGGTATGACTCAAGCATGCATTGAAGCATATGCGGAAGATGCTGTCATGATGGACTCAGTTTCTCGTCTGAAGTCCGCTTGGCAGTATCTGACGAAGAAACAAAACTTCATCAGACGAAATATCCTTCGTTCGGTGTTCAATAACTGCACGGGCGCTTTACTTCTCCTTGAAAAAAATCTCTCCATTGACCAGAACGGTCTCCAAGACCTATTGTTGGCTGCCATCAGAAACAAGTCCGAAGCCCTGGTACGTCATTGGCTGGATCGTGGTGCCAAAACTAGACTCCAGGAACCGTCCGAAGCACCATTGTGGGCCGCCGCGAGATGTGGAAATGCGGCGATAATGTCAATGCTACTGGATACAGATGATGAGCCATTTTACAATAGTTCGGTGGGCGATAGATTGCTAATAGTGGCCCTAGAGGCCCGGAATCTTTCTGTCGTCGATGTCCTAATTTATGCCGGTGCCGACGAGCTCTCAGTTCCGCTTGAAACCGCCGTGACAGCCGGTCACGCAGACCTCGTCGACAAAATACTAGCCCACCAGGCAAAGACCAAGGGCTGGATTCCACCTGCGCCCTCACTTCAATTGGCCTGTGTGAATGGACACTTGGAAATTGCTCGGGCTCTGGTCAAACACGGCAGCAAACTCGACCCGAGGATTCCAATGGCCCTAGGTGGTGGAAACAGCCCACTTATGGGAGCTGTCAGCGGTAACCATCCGGAGATTGTCAAATATTTGATATCTAGGGGGGCCTCATTTGACGCGTCAGGGGTATTTGGCAATGCACTACAGACAGCCGCATTTTGGAACTATCATGATGTGGTTGTTGTCTTGCTTCAGAATAAATTCGAGGTCGATGCGCGAGCTGAACCCCTACCATCAGCGCTGACTATTGCACTGCGAAGAGGAAATTTGGACATAGTCACACTGTTGTTGCAGCATCGCGCTTCAACGAAAGACCTAGAGTCTTATGACAGATTACTGTGCGGGTATCGAGTCTGTCCCTAGGGGTGCCGGAAACAACTTGGAGCGCCCCTGTCCATTGCGGTTTTTTCCCCACAATTTGAGCACATTTGCTTTAAGGATAAATGGTCTCAAGCGCTTGTTGTTACATAATTCGAATGGGAACATTTTTTGTCACTCATATAGTACTATACTAGTTTGGGTGAAATGCTCGAAGCACTTGTTTCACCATCTACTAGGCTGAGACAGGTAAGGAATAGCAGGAAGCTTTTCCTTTTGCTTGTTACACCTAGACCAGTCTAACAAGATACGCTTCATTTAGTTGTGCTTCGATTGTAGCATATCAAGGAAAAATGGCTTCCTTTCTTGGGTGAAAAACATTGAATAACTCAATGCCAGTCAGTGATGACATTCTTATTGAGACTTGCACTCATGGAAAATCGATAGTCGATATAATGATGTGATCTTTCCAAGACCATCTTGATAGTATAATATTATCGGCTTGGTTTGACCGAGTGACTTTCTCTATACATATGATGATTATTCCTGTCCGCCTAGCCGCGTTCTTTCCAAATATTTTGCTAATTATCTGTCCCTCGCACGTTCACAACCCATTATAGAATAGTTGTCAGTGTAGATATTAACGGTGGTTCGAATGCATAAGTTCCAAACCGCCAAACACTTCACCGTTTGATCGCTCTTCGATGGCCCTCATACGTATATTCAACCATGGTAAGTTTTTTTCTTCCTGGAAATATCGGGCTCCTAGCTGAAGTTGGAATGAGCTGATAATGTTCCTTGGTTTCATATTTCTCAACCACTGTGTTGACTGCGCGATTGGCGTATGCACGGAACGCTACGGTTGATATATATGTCTGGCCGAGCACTGATCCACTCATATGTCATATTTTGGGGGAGCAATCACTGTTGACAGATTAAGTACTGCAATGAGTGAGTATCAGCAAGCTGAGCCTTTGGGTCCAGTTAGAAGTCATACCGATACCAGAAATTTCTGCAATCACGAACTGAGTAATTCTATGTTTGGTTCCGAGAGAATTGAATCCTCTTAGTAAGGCAAAGTCCTTCATTATTTACGGGCTCTCTTTCCCTTTTCCCTTCTGACTTATGGTGTTTTTCTGAATCGATCCCAGAAAGAAGTGTTTCTTTCAATTACAAGTCGCCATCCATCGAGACAGCTCAAGCAATCAATTTTTTCAGCCACTGCCGGAGCCATGCCCTGTCGGTGTTGTCTACATATTTTATCATGAGAAACAGTGATATTTATTCTGTTCAGGCCACGTTCAAGGTAACATATAGTTGGCCATTTAGACTACTGAAAGGACCTTGCAAAAACTTTTCATTGTTCAACATGTCGTTGCCGAACAACGCGTTCACGAGGAGGATGACAAAACACGATCTAGAAGCCGTAATCATGATACCACTGCAAGGAACTGCCTGATCACAATATAATTTATTTCTTTTATGAATGAGAACTCGACTAAGTGAGTGTACTTCCCAATTTGGCTTCGGCCGTGCTCTATATCCTATCAATTCCGCTCTTGTTGCCAACATACTCCAAGCACATATCAAGCCCTCCTTCGACACCTGCGCAGAACCGGCTCTCAGGTGACCATTCTGGTTTGGTATTGATGTTACCTATGTTAGGTTAAAAGGTGGGGAGGATTTGAGAGATAAAGGGCTACCCCTGCATTAGATTGTGTCATTGGCCCCATTGTTGGGTTTGGTATCACCCACATAGTTACGTCCCGGAGTATCACGGGAAACATGAGTGGTATTGTAATCCAGCCGAGGTTAATGAGTTGTTTGCGTTGTTCCCTCTGGGTGGCGCGAAGGCCTGGATCCTGGGCGTTTCATTGGGGTTGTCTATTACGTATACCCTTGTTCATGGAAGATGATGAAGCCATTCAACGCATGAAGAATCCCCATACACTTGGTATATGGGTACGTATGCAACGCAACACCCAATTAGCTATCAAGATGTTAAACGTGGCGGTGTTTTCCTGGCGACTCCATTAATATGGTGGGACGGGGCAGGAAGATTCTCGAAGTGAGCACGGATGAGCCACGAGCGATACAAGCGCACTAAATGCACAAGGGCATGAAGCTACTGGTGTAGTCCTCGAATTGCGTGGTAGCCATTATTCAGTCGAGTTGGGCATACCACTCTATATGGAGTAGTCTACAGTAGTCTACACACGGTTTATGCAATGCCAAGACTCGGTGCGGTTAGGGCACGCCGCGGGGGCGGCCGAGCTGACGAATTCTCCCTCGGCACTTTCGTTAGCGCCGCATTCCGGATCTTCCACTCGCCTTGTTTCTTGCTTGTATAGTACTCCTTGGTGCCATAACACCTTGTCTGGCGTTTCCAGTATACGGGATGTGACCATGCCATTCTTACAAATCCAGTCAGGGGCATTACTTTGAACCCCATCATACCTCGGGAAGATCAGATATTCATACACATCGGCAACGCAAATCCCCCAAATTACCGCCGCCAGAGCCTCGGAGGAGATCCGCCCTGCCAAGCATCTGCTGCGTACGTGCGGACATGGGAATACGTATCCCTTGCGCTTGCCGCCAGGCACAAACTGGAAAGGATCGTCTCTTCTACCACAACGTCTCCTGCGTCCCCCACGGCTGCCGAGAAAGTTCCGCAAATCACAGCACATGTATTCCTCATTGCGCAGCTACCAAGCCACCGATGGTTTCTAGATGATGAAGCTTGGCCCACGGAGATTTCAGCCTTTCCGCGATAACTGATAAGGTTAATGAGTTTAATGTTGGCGCCTAGCGGGGCCTCCACCAGTCCACTCATTCTAAGACTCTAAGGCCTTTAAGCCCCCGACTAACTCGTTAAACTGGGATAACCTTTCCTACTAAGCCTCCTAGGGCTCGGAAAACCCGGCCCAGGCCCCAAACCTGCTTCGCATCTATCATTTTAGAAACTGGCTAACGCCTCTCCGTCGTTGTTTTTAGTGGTCGCGTCGTCATCTGATGATGATCCCTTTCCTAATCGTGCCTAGAGACCTTCTAACCGATGGAGGGCACCTCGACTTCTTTGCTGGGGTTAGTTCCTTGATGATCAATCTTGACGCTCTCATTTGGTGGTCGAGATGGAGCTCATGGATCTCCTGAATGCGCCAGTCGATAAGTTTGTTTATCTTAGCTTTTAGGCTTGATCAGGGCCAGGGCAATCGTAGATATAAAAGACCCCTTACCTTGCAGTTATCCAACTTGATAGCACAAACATTCTCATCACTCATTCTCTTGCATATCATTCTCTCTCTTTCTCTATAACATCATGGTTCACCTCGCTTCCACTCTCGTTGCTGGTCTGGCTGGTCTAGCCAGCATCGCGTCCGCTCATCCCGGCCATGACCACAAGGCCGAGGCAGCTCAGCGTGCGGCCTTCATGAAGCGCGCTCCCGTCCACTCTCGCAGCCTGGACCAGTGTGCCGACAAGCTTCGTGCTCGTGGCCAGGAGAAGAAGAACGTCGCTCGCCGCGATCGTCTGGTTCAGGAACTGCGTGCCAAGAAGGGTGTGCAAGCTCGTATGTTTACTGTTCAGCTCACTGCTCGTGGAGGGAACAAAAGGCTAATATGATTCTTCCACACAGGTGCTCCCTTCCTCAAGGCCCGTGATCTTGACACTGTCTTGAACACCACTCACCACTCCTCCCTGGACGTTAACCTCTCCACCGACCCCGAGGTTCTCTTCGCTTCCAACGCCACTTGCATCCTCGGTCCCGATGTGACTCAGGGCCCTTACTGTATGCATCTTCGATCCAGAATTTGTCCTTTACATACTAACGACATCAGATGTTACCGGTGAAATGATCCGTAGCAACCTCGTTGAGGATCAGGAGGGTGTTCCTCTCTACATGGACATCCAGATGATTGACACCAACACCTGCGAGCCCGTCCCCGAGGTCTACGTTGACTTCTGGCACTGCAACGCCACTGTAAGTGCCTTTTCTTCACCCCATAATCCACTTAGCTAATAAAACCTAGGGTGTCTACTCCGGTATCGCCGCCAGCGGCAACGGTAACTCCGACGACACCACCAACCTCGACGCTGCATTCTTGCGCGGTCTGCAGAAAACCGACAAGGATGGTATCCTTCAGTTCCAGACCATCTTCCCCGGTCACTACACCAGCCGTGCTACTCACATCCACAGTAAGCCAGCCCAGCCCAGCCCACTCCATTCATTATAACTGTCTTTCCAGCCACTAACAACCGTCCAGTCCTCTCTCACCCCGCCAACGAGACCACCGTCAACCACAACAACAACACCATCAGCGGCCTCTACACCTCCTCGTCCTCCTACGTCGGCCAGCTCTTCTTCGACCAGGACCTGATCTCCAAGGTCGAGGAGACCGCCCCCTATAACACCAACACCCAGGAATTGACCACCAACGCTGAAGATAGCATCCTGTCCGAGGAGGCCGACACCATCGACCCCTTCGTCGAGTACGTTTTCCTGGGCGATGACGTCTCCGACGGTATCTTCTCCTGGATCTCTCTCGGCTTTGACCCCACTGCCAGCACCGATGTCACCCCTGCCGCTTACCTGACTGAGGAGGGTGGTATTGAGAATGAGAACTCCGGTATGGGTATGGGTGGTGGTGGTGGCGGTGAGCCTCCTAGTGGCTCCGGTGCCCCTGCTGCTTCTTCCTCCGCTAGCGCTTAAGCTTCAGACTTGAGGTTGAGATGCATAAAATGTATAGTATATGGCATTATAGTGTCTGAATTTTGCGATGTCGTGGACTTTCTGTTCTGGATTCTCTCATTTTGGTGGAGGTACTCAGAGGCTTGCTCTCTGACCTTCCATGTTACCGGTTAACCGCTTGGTAGATGCTAACTTGGTACCTACCAGGTGATTATAGGAGTCTTATAATATAGTTATCAAGCTATCTTTTGCATTGCAATCAACGTTTCGTATGCTAGACATCAAACTAAACCAGTAATCCTGAGAGGTTTCCACTATCCCTTAAAGTCTAGATACAGCTGCATCCTCGTATGAACTCATTCGACCTAAATTCCCTGCTTCTTCCGCCGCCCGTTTGAGGTACTCTCTAGGGATCATACCAGCAGTCGCCATGCGCTCAAACGCAATCTTATACGCCTTAATAGTGTCGATGGTCTCGGTGAATCCCACCGCGCGCGCACGCGACAAACCATACCAACGATCAAAATCAAAATCAACCAGCATAAAATGAGTGTGCTCCCAGCCCTGAACATCAATGGAGTGCTTGCGGAGCGAGAAATCCTCGCAAATAGCCTTCCACGAAGAACGGTTCGCCTTAACAAACTCTTCCATCGACTGTTGTTGGTGTTGGTCACCGTCACGAGGACCGACTCCCACCAAGCCGAATTGGCGACATATACCCGGCCATACGGTTGCCCAAGTGACTGGTTCGTTTTCATCTGCCACGTTAAACGCTGGTCCGTTTCTGCGAAGTTCATCTTTTAACGCCACGTAGATTTCCATCTTGGATATGATGTCCTGGAACGTATCGGAATGCTTCGTGTGAAAGGCCTTCTCGGGAACGTCACCTCTGCGCCTTTGTCGTGCACGGACCGGAAGACAGAGAGGTATAGCGCTATGCCTTGCGCCATGTTTATTGGGTTGCTACCGGGTAGTAATCCGATGATGCCGTCCCGGCGAATCTCAGCGAAGGTCCAGTTGCTAGACTGCGAGAGGCGCGCTAGGGCGTCGTATTGTGAATAGTAGAAGACCTCGTGGCGCGGGGATTCGCGGCATGTCTTCTCTCAATGGTGGGTTGAGTGTAAGTTCTTTGTATTCCAAGCCATAGCCCTTTCCTCCGGTTTGTAGGATTACTGCGCGTAGTCCAGGGGCAATCTGATCTAGGGCTCGGATCGAGTTCTCCATAATATTGGTGTTGATCTCTTTGAGCTCCACGCGATTATCCTTGGTAATGTACGCTATTTCTCATGTCAGACTGCTTCAATAATTGCTACTACAATAAAGAGGCTTACCGGTGAAGAAGACGTGCGTGACTGTCTCGTTTAACTTTAAGAGACTTAGAGGAATCGCATGTACTAGTCTCATCTAATTAGTATCATGATATGGTCCACCTGAAGACGCTGGCCTAGCAATATTATTAGTATTTTTCTCGCGGAAATTTTTCGCGCTCAGCTCTACGGTGGATTCCGCCCCTACCTACGGAGTAGGTGGTAGATAAACATTGCCTCGGAAGGAGCAACGGATTACCCGATTAGGATGTTATCCGTTCTGACTAATTCACTACTTCCAGGGCCATTACATTATAACTGACTTTGCAGAAAGGAATATATCGACTTAATCTAAGGTTCATTTTTCCAATTCCGATATCGCACTTTACATCGAAACAACTTCTGCCCAACAACTTGATGTCGGAGGTTTAGCCTTGTGCGCACCTGAGACACTCTGCCTCTCCCGCGTCAACATACGACATAAACTGCGATGCCTCGACCAAATTGAGGAGATATCTTCATTACTGCTCTTGGGAGTAGTGGGGATACTGTGTTTCCGTTAATGACTGGGTTGCTCTCGCAAGAGGTAGGGACTATGGTTCTGTATCCTAGCTGTATCGGGTTGTATGTGGTGATGGACATGTCTTGGCTGTCATTGCCGAGGATACCGAAGAAGTCGGAATAGAATTTCGGGGCATGATTGTCGGTGTACACATCGAAAGATTTTGAACAAACTAGAAGCTAGAATAGACAGGGCAAAGGAGTTGTAGTATATGCCGTGCTTTATTTAGACCTGTGTTCACTTGATTGAGAACGCGAATGGATTGGGACCAGGTTTTCATGTTGCATTGTTTTAATATTATATCTTCATCAAAGGCGAGGTGGCCGAGTGGTTATGGCGTTGGTTTTAGGTTAACTAAACCACCAATGAGAGATCGCGCGGGTTCGAATCCCGTCCTCGTCATTTTTATTGATTTGTTTTTGGATGTTAGAACTACCAACTTAGTGTAGTTAGTATCTACTGTCTAGGTCGGTCATGCTTTTTTAGTTTAATTATATCTTTAGCTCCAGCATCTCGAGTTGATCAATTAGGTAGAGCTAACGGCGTTATTGGGACTAGAATAGTCAACTATGTATGTTGAAATGTTCTTTCCCATGTTTTCTCTATATATATTCCTACCGACATCTGGGTACATTGAATTGAATTGCGTTATCATCACCCACATCAAGTACCTAACCCTTGTGTTTGTTTCTCAAGACAACTATGAACCAAATCTTCAACGCAAAACTTTTAACCTTTTTTTTTTTCTTTTCTACTTCAGTTTCTTTCATACTCAACGCAGAGAGAGAGGCATAAACATCGAAAACCGAATCTGAGCAGGCCCTACAGCCACGCACCTCGGTTCGGGAACACAGACTCAAACAGACTAAAAAAAGACAAACATTAAAAGCCACAAGCAAACAAATATGCTTATCTGCATCTCCCATACCGATCTGCCGATCGAACTATCCTCCGTACTGTACTACCTCACTGCACAGTATAATTAATCATCTTCGTCATGATCTTGCCCTTCACCCCATCAATCAGAAACGAATCAATCCCATCCTCAACAGTGATGTTCTTCTCATCCTTATATCCCCACCGTTCAGTAACCCAACCCCCTTCCTCATCAACCACAGTCCCCTTAATCTCATACTGAGTGCTCGGGAGCTTCGAATTCAACAACCAAGCAGAGTACTTGATCCCCTCATGCGAGATCAGAAACGTATCAAACGTGCCCATCAGCGACAGCCGCAAATCAACCGAGTAATTGCGCTGGATATCCAATGGCACGTCCCCGATATAGCGCAGCAGGATATGTTCCCAGTAGACGTCGCTCACGAGGCGGTTTTCCGGCGCCGGGAGATCACCTGAGACTAGGTACTCGAGGACTTCGGTGCGAGGCTTGCTGTCTTCGTGTTTCACGGCTTTTGAGATCTCAGTGAACTGCTCACGGAGCCACTTCTCGCCCTCGGGGAGTCGTGGATCGGTGACCGTTACGTTGGGGTAGTGTTTGACGATATACTCGGCGATGCAGCGGTGGTTGTTGTCCAGTGCGAGCTTGAAGATCGTGTAGCCGTCGTTGTCGCGGGCTTCCACTTCTGCGTTCTTCGAGAGCAGGTATTTCACGGCTTCGAATTGGCCAGAGACGGTGGCTGCCAACAAGGCGGTGGTGCCGTCCCATCTACCGTTGACGTCCACGCCAGAGGAGAGCTCTTTCTCGATGGCTTGGATGTCGCCGGCACGTGCGGCTTTGATGAGCTGCTCGGCGCTTTTCGGGGATGCGGTGCCATTGTTGACGCCTCGAGAGGGCTTGATGTAGGTTGGGGCGTTGGATTGACGGATGGCGGACATTTTGGAGGAAGATGGTAGTCGAAAGGACTTGAAATGGATTGTTGATGTTTTTTAGGGTTTGTATCTTGCAGAAGTGCTTGTTCGGATGGATGAGCAATTCGAGGGATATCATCTCATCTTTTATAACCAGAACATCCTCATACAATGCGCCATGTGACATGGAACAGTATACAGCTACAGAAGAGTCAACATATCATTTACTAGATCATGAAATCATCAACGACCACACTTCTTGAGCTCTAGATTACCACAGGTGTACGCTATCTGGCCCGGACACCACGCCCATTTACCGCTTGCAGCAGTCCCAAGAGAGACACAGAAGACAATCCATGTCTCACAGCTCCATGGTCTAAAGAGGTCAACGTTTTTAGCCAGAACCGGAGAATCTAGACCCAGATCTCCAACTCCTACCGGACCAAGTAGGTACATCTTTCTCTAGAAACGTTACAATGGGCGAGGAGGACTTTGCGGCTAGCTGAGAGAGCCCGAAAGCGTCAAGCCTGCCAGAATAATGGTTGGTTTGGGGTTGGGACTCGAAAGATGTATGACGCGCTGTTCTGGACTGAAGGCCGGAAACAGAAAGGTGGTATACACTGGCATATGCCGATTACGACGAGGAGATGTAATGGAGTGTTCTTTGAGCCTAGTGGTGTCTTGTTCTTTGGTACAATGATACAGTGACTCCCGGACAAGGAAGGAATGGTAGTCCTGGTTGACATAGGCGGGATCGTGAGAATGGTAGATACTCAGTACTATGCTTCTGGTGGATTCACGTGGGTTCAATGGAAGAACCACGGGACTAGAGCGCACGAGCATATAGAACTATGGAAAAGAGATAGAGACCAGCGTCACTGACTAGAAGCTCAACGGTTATTGAAAGTCGACCCGCTGGATTAGGAAGGCTAAAGGGTGCCATTCAGTTTCAAGAACGTGGCACGAGGTTAAATGGATGATGTGTACGTTACTACGAGGTTTGCAATGAAACTGACGTGGGAACGAACTAGACGTGAATTCAATGGGGGGCGTTTGGGCCGAACATTGGACTTCTATGGATTGAGAAAGCTGACGTGAAGGTCTACGCTTTGGATTATCCTTGAACCAATCCCAACTGACTACAAGTTGTGCCATGATCAACTCTTGCAATGTTACAGATACCATGTAAACCATGCAACGATATCAATAATATACAAATGATCTAACCACTACAATCACCTAATACCCAACCTATGAAGAAACAGGACACAACCGCCCATTATTATTCCACGAAAACGGCAACGGATCCGTCGTTCTGACCTCCCAATCCTCAGCTCCAACGGCCGTCAACGCAAAGAACAGCCCTGTAGGATCATACTTCTGCTTCAACGCATACAACCGCGGATAATGCGAACCGTAAAACGCCTCCTGGAGGTTCGGTTCCAGCAGATCCGCCTCGCTCATGTAGGCGCCCGAATCCGGCGCGATGTCGCGGAGAGTGTCCATCCAGCCTGTGACGAAGTTGGTCGACTCCTTGACGACGGCCCAGCTGGATGTGGAGTTCCATTCCTGGCCAACGATGACGTGCGCGAGGGCGTCGCGCCAGGCGGGCAGGACCGAGGTGTCGGTTGGTGGGTCGACGGCGATACCGGTGCCGCTGATGTGGAAGCCGGCGATGAAGAGACCCTGAGGGATTTGTTAGTGGGGATGTGGATGTGGAGGGTGAAGGTGGAGGGAGTGGACCTGTTCAACGGCGTCTCTGTGCGCGAGAGCAGTGCGATTGCGGAGGCTGTCGTCTTGGAAGACCTTGCGAGGCATCAAACGGGAAGCGGTCTTTACGACTGCGGTACCGCCGGCTTCTTGGGGGAAGGCAACGACCCAAGCGTCGTGGCTGTGAGATGTTAGCTGGACTCTACATAATGATGTAAAGGAAGACTGACAAGTTGTCGGCGTAGTTGTACCAGGGGTTGTAGGTGACGTTCAAGCTATCGAGCTTGTTGAACCACGGGGCAAGCAGCTCCTTGGTCTCGGCAACAGTCATGTTCGGAGCGACGAACGACTCCATACGGAAGTAGTAATCGGTGCTACCCTTGTAGTCTGTTCCAATCATGAAGGCCGAAGCACCGACATAGTAGTAGCCATAAGTGCCAGCGTCGACGAACGTCTCAAAGTGGTCAAAGTAAGACTGAACCGCGGACCAGAAGTATTCCGGTCCAGGGGTGTCACTGACGGTAAAGTTGAATGTAACAGTGGTAGTAGGCAGCTTTGGATAAGCCTTGATGGTCCAGGACGTGACAACGCCAATGGTGCTGCCACCACCCCCACGAAGCATGTAGAAGATATCGGCATTCTGCTTGGCGGTGGCAGTGACGTAGCGGCCGTTAGCCAGAACAACTACAATTCTGTTAGCAAGAACCCAGCACGAAGGCCCAGAACAAACATACCTTCAAGAGCGAGGACCTGATCCGCACCCAGGCCGTAAAGACTGCTCAAAGGCGAATGACCGCCACCAGCAGTGTATCCGCCTCCCAGACCAACAGTAACAGCCTCACCACCAATGACGGTGACATCGTGGGCCTTGGCAAACTCATACGCCTCCCAGACTTGAACACCGGCGCCGACCTTCATGGCGGGACCAACGTAGCCATCATCGGCCTTGAACTCGGAGTAGAACGCCTTATCCTTGAGCCAGTGGGTCCAGATGGAGAGAGCACCCTTGCCAGATGCTTTTCCATTGAAGTCATGACCGGTGTTCTTCACCACAAGACGCAGGTTAAGGTTGCGCGCAAAGTTCACAGCCAACTGGATCTGAGCGACGCTGGAGACATTGACCACGTAAGACGGGTAGGCACCCATCTTGCAGGTATTGGTGTAGTTGAACCCAGACGCCATGCAGGTACGGCCCTCGTACAGCGGCAGCATGATGGAGGTAGGATCACCCATGCTGTGAAACGTTAATTATCATGTCGATCTGAAGAGTAAACTAGAAACTTACTGTAGATCAGAAGACGTCCATTGCGACGCAAGCTCGGTACACTTGTCAGCATCATATTCAGGCCAGTCGGAATAACAGACGGCAGCGAGAGGGGATGCCTTGATCAGCCGTCCACCAAGGAGGAGATCGAAAATGTCCCAAACTAGGTCAAGAGGCCACCAGAAGTCACCTGGCATGAGCTTGCAGCTGTGTCGCGCACTTCGCTTGGAGACACTAGAGTTCGACGAGCTGTCTGCAAACACGAACATGTTTGAGAGCGTCTCATTCTTTAGGGTGGCCGCCACATCGTCCAAACATTCGTCAGTCAGTTGGACGGTCTCACTGGTGAAAAGAGACGGAGCAGCCGTGGCAATGGTCGTAACAGTAGTCGCGGCCGGAGTCAGAGACGCAATAGCCGTCGTGCCTTGAGCGTAGGCCGATGCTACCACCGAAGTGATGAGCACGCTTGCAAGAGCACCCTTCATTTTGTCCGCCGAGAAGACCTCTCGCAAGACAGCTACCACAGGGGTTGGGTGAGTTAAAAATTTACTTAAGGATGTGAGCACATTCCGATAGAACAGAGAGTTATTCCTCTATTTAAAAGTTCACATTTTCGAGTACTAGATGCGCATTGTGGCCATTCCACCCACGTGGGCTGAGTACCGTGCGAATCGGCCGATGTGCCCCTTAGTCCTCGCGCTGAATCCTCTCGTTTAACTAGTCGACGTCGCTAAGGAGCGGAAAGGAAAGCGAATATAGAGGCCACCGTAGGGTGAGGGAAGTGGGGATTCATCCACCGGCTAGTGGATGCTAATAGCGAGCCAAAAGAGAGCTAAGGCTAACAATTAATCTATCTGAGCCTCTCGGCTAAAGCCTCCCTTGCGGCAACAAGGCTATTGTTCTCTTGGCAGGCGCGTAAAGTTTTGGTTGCACAGCTGAATTCTTAGATTCCAACTGCTGAAAGAAGGATTCGGGCTAAAGTTTACCAGGTGTGCATTCTTGTGAAAGCGAGCTTGATAACGATGTTTTGTAGCGGCCACCGGAGAACACAAACCGAGGACCCATATCACCGCACTAAAAGTTGCTAGGACGGTTATTAAAAAGTCCCACAAAAGTTGGATTTCAGGACAGACCATCCGGACGTCGCTCATTTCCCGATTTTCACCTGTCATGCCTATCCATTGCCACATGCGGTGGCAACTGTCAATCATCCCCGGAAAATCTAGGTTGAAGGCCCCTCTTGCTCTTGTGGTCCGTGATGAGGTATATCAACTCCAAAGAACAGGGTTCGAATATTTCATGAATCGGTATTGCTACATTGCCGCTCTCGGTACGTGAAAAATCCTTCAAACTCTAATACCCAGGGCGCCAGGGAATAAAATTGCATTCTAATCTCCTGTGTTGGAAGCCTACATAGGCTGCATTAGCTGCATTTGCTAGTCGAAGTTAGGACAAATTAAGGCCTCGTGGCGAACGTTCCGGTGATTCCGAAGCCATAAGTGCTAAGTTTGCTAACCTTTCACATCGCTTCGTCGGATGCCGAGGCTACCAGGCACGACCGGTCAAATGAAGTAGAACACTGAGACATGGTCTAGAATCCACCGTTAGGCCAACGACGGAGCACCACTCGCTCCGGGTGCGAACTCCGCTACCATACCACATCCTCGACAAGTCGGGTCCGAGCACTAGTGGAACTCACCCACGTCCGATTGTTATGATCTAAGAATAAGCACCGGACGGAGTACACACAATCCTTGTGTAGGTTCTGCCCCCGGTAGGTGAAGGATGGGCTCCAGAAATTCAGTCATACATGTGCGCAGGAACATCGCTGGAGGATCGTAGCATCCCTGCAAAAACGTGGTCTTGATGTAGCAATTACCGATTCCTGCATGTTGTATATTAAAGAAATGGGGCTGGCCTTCCCCCCCGGACGAGAGGGTGCTTGATCCTTGTCACTTGTGCTGCGTATCTATTTCGTTTCTCAGACTCTCAAATGGCCCCGAAAGACAATTTGCAGTCGCAGGCCATCGGTCTGATCTTTGGTTTTCCGGCCGTGGCGACTGTTGCGGTCGCTCTGCGTTTGTATAGTCGACTTTTAACACGAACATTCGGACCTGGTAAAGCCTGTCTTTTGTCCAGATTTGTTCTCAATGTCCGGCTAACTGTGCATAGATGATTGGGTGATTTGCTTCGCGGGAGTGAGTCAAATCAGCTTCTGGTGATGGATTGTTGAACTAACAGGCTCTGCAGGCCCTCTACTGGGCCGAAACAGTGACTTCATTTTACGGTAATTGAGACAGATTCCATTCACTGAGATCCAGTTCACTGAGATCAATAGTAATTAAATACCAATATATCGGGTATCATGTCTGGGACATTCCAAAGAACCCGCCAACGGTCCTGGGAGCCAAGTTTGCCTACATGGTGCGCATCCTTTAACTAGCCCACTTCTACCGGCCTTTAACGCAACACACAGACCGAACTCCTATACAACCCTATTCTAGCGCTCGTCAAGACATCCATCTTACTGTTCCTTCTCCGCCTCACCGGTCAAAAGACAGCAGTCCGACAAGCGATATGGGCACTGCTAATATTCAACGGCCTCGCGATGATCGGAACTTTCTTCGTTACAGCCTTCCATTGCTACCCTGTTGCAGCGAACTGGAATCCCGCAGCGTATCCCGACGCTAAGTGTGTCAACTTTGCGGACTTCGTTACCGGAACGGCTGCCGTGTCGATCGTGACCGATGCTCTGGTATTGATGCTTCCGACTTGGATTGTGTATAATTTGCGGATTCGACGCAAACAGAAGATTTTGTTGATTGGGATCTTGTCGTTTGGTTTGATGTATGAACTCCCCACACCCCCGGTTCAAAACATCTGCATGATACATGTCCTATAATTCTTATATTATCTGTTGCAGCACCGTTATATCCGGAATTGTCCGCGTCGTCCTCCTCGACCGCTACGATCGCCACCTCCCCGAGGATTACACCTACTCGGTCCTCTTCTGCCTCTCGACGATCGAAGTCGGATTATCCTTCATCGCGGCCTGCGCACCGTCCTTCAAACCGCTCGTCATGACCATCATACCGAAGATGTTTGGCACGAAGAGCCAGAGCGGAGACAAATATAACGGAACCTATAGTCGGAATGGACCGGGGTACGCATTGGAGGATCGATCGAAGATGTCCCGTCGGACGCATAATGGAAATAATACGACGCAGATTCAAGGAGGCGACGATGTCACGGTGTCGAGTCCTAGCAGTCAGAATGATAAGAATGGTATTATGATGACGACGGAGATGGAGGTTAGGTGGTATGGCACTAGGCAGGCGAATGATGGAAGCAGTACGGAGAGTTTGATGCAGCCTGTGAGATGAGCTCTCAGATGTTGTTGCTGAGTCTCTGGTCTCTTGGGAGGGATTCTGATCGTATTTTTATTCCCTTTGTTATATAGTATAATGATATTGAAAAAGCTTGATGAACGCTAGATACAAGTTAGCTAAGAAGGACTGAGAAGCGCTGAAAACTGAAAACTGAGAACTGACTCTCGTTCCCTAGGGGTTTGAACATACCGTATCACGAAGGAAATCTCTTCCAGCAATTGACATTCATTGCTAGTATTTCAAGAAGAGTCACCCAGCTGGCTTGGGACGAACTATCCGTCAATCTTGTGAAGTAAATCCGCTCACGGTGCCGGCGAAAATGCGCGAGTGACCAACAAGCCCGATGATCAGAGGGTTCAAATGAGTTGAGCTGCATTGAAATCGGAATTTTCCACTGAACAAAACCAGGACGAACCACTTACTGAATTAATCCGACTATGCGTCCAACTTCCAGCAAAACAGGCGAGACAAACAGGACAAACAGCCCCCAACGACCACGTGACCTCCAGGCGGGCCATGGGGCCGACCAACCAACAGGCGTGTTTTTAGATGTAAACACTCGACGAGGCTCTGAATCTGAGACCTTGATCCTACTTCTGCATCACCCAACACTCATCACTGCCATCTCCAATACCCATTATGTAACTTTCCTCATCAAACTAACATTCAGTCAGATTGTCATAGTACTTTGTTCATCTCTCACTTGACAATTGTCCACGATTCACTCTTTCAACATGTCTCACTTACCACCCGAGATCATCCTCGTCACTCTGAAATACCTCGTCCCTCTTCTCTCAGTCGAGGAATCATTAGAGCTGAGACTTGTAAACAGTAAATCATTCCTAGGCCCACTAAGATGGATGGTATCAGATTGAGCCCTGAGCCCTGTGACTAACGTACTTCCAGCTCTATTTGCCCAGGAGATTCACCTCCTCCTCTTTCGCCATCCAACAAAAGAGCAAGAGAAAGTCATCCAAGAAGGATCGCGTAAATGCCCAGAAACGGCCATACGGCAGTATCTTTATTCCAAAATTGATCAAGACCCAGTCAGTCGGTGTATCTTCTCGCATCACGCGCATGAGATGCTGAATACGAAGCTGGCGCACACTCCATTCTCAGGGATTACTTTCCTCGAGAGAATCGTCGACATAGGTTGCTTGTTGGTCCGCGATTACTGTGCAGCGTTTGATGCCAGTCGATACGACGAGGAAATGGCAGAATATAATCGCAAGGTGGAATCCGATGATTACTATGAGTGGGAAGCCATCGGGGACACGGCGCTGATGGTGCTAGCCTGTAGTGCGATTATCCGTCACGACGTCGATACCTTAACCTGGGCAGTGGACTCTGGCCTGCAGTTGGGAAAGCACAGTAAACGGCTTTTGTGGATCCCTGTTTTGGTCGCGGCCGCGGCGGGAAACAAGGAGATCGCGACTTTGGTTGTGGATCGGGGTTATCAGATCCAGGAAATTAAGCTATTTGCCAAGCGGTACGTCCTGCTGGAGGTCGCCGCGGGGAGTAATAGAAAGGACGTGCTGGAGGTCTGGCTTGAGCATCTACGACACATTGATGATGAGCATTTGCAGTTCAATGTCACTCATTTAATGCGGCGGGCGTCGTTAGGAGGGGCGTTGCCAATGTTTGATTTCTTGTCTAGATTGTTTGATGGTAAAATAGCCACTTTGCTTCACGACACCCTGATCAAGGCCATGATTCAGATGGACCACTCTGCGATGGCAGGAATTTTGAAACATGAGGGTTATGATCGTGCCAAATTTACGGGGAAGTACCCGAAGGGGCCAATCTTTACAGTCATGCTAGCGCCATGGGACTGCAATTCAATGCCTCTGCTGGAGGTATTGTTAAATGGCGGACTTAGCCCGGACGGGATATCTCCCGGCGTGAATGGGACACCGCTACAACGGGCTATCGAAAAAGGCAGACTGGATATTGCCAGCAAGTTGACCAGTTACGGCGCTGACGTCAACGCTTACTGTGTCCCGCATCGCATGCGCAAACGCTCCAAGGTGCCTCTTCTACTTCTCGCTGCTAGGAAGAGAAATGCTTCAATGGTCTGAATTCTGCTGGATAACGGAGCGGATGCAACGTGTGTTAAAAATTACAAGACATACGGGGGCTTTATCCAGAAAATGCTCGATAGAAGGGAGGCTGATCTTGCTTCTGTCAACATCCGAGGATGCAAATACCCATCTGTACTTTAGCATCTATCTCATAGATTAATCGTCAATGATAGCGAGCATCTCAGGGTCATTCAAAGCCATTTTTTACAATACTATGTAGCAATCAGATGCTCTACCAAGGGGCTAAATAGACCCCAGTGTAACTTACTGATTGATTTTTCTCCATACCTAAGGATACTCTCTATGTCGTCAACTCCTTCGCAACCTCAATCCCCGGAAACCGATCCCTAATCACCTGAAACTTCTCCAAGAGTATATCCCTACAGACCTGCTGCAAATTATGAAACGAAAACACCACCGTCTTCATAAACACAATATCTTCAATCCGACACGTCGTCTCCTCCAACGTCGCCTGTGGCAAATGAATCACCACATCCGCGATCGTATTAATGATCTCTAGCAACTTGCTCAGGATTGACGAGCCATGTACCCGGATCGTGTTCTGCGAGATCTTCGTCAGGAACTGCCGTAACTGGCTGGATAGTCGCAGGGGTAGTTCTAGTGAGAGGGACGGGCAGGAAGCATGCGACGACAAAAGACAGTTGGACATGGCCATTTGCCACAACAGGGTTCGCATCCATTGTCTCGTGATCACGAGATCGGCCTGCTGTGTTTCGGATAACATAGAGACTTCGAGTTCCCAGAGCGTGTCGTCCAGCTCGCGGTATTTGTGCTCTACCCAGCTCGCCGTGACATGGCTGCGGTCGCCGATCCAGAGGCTGATGAATGTGGGTTCGAGCAGGAGGAAGGTTTTGATGACTTGTGTCCAGCCCTGCGAGATGCCGACCGGGAGAGATTGGTCTATCTCGGGGAACGCGACGTGGGAAGATAATGTCGCGGGCGAGAAGTGCACGATGGACATGAATCGCTCGTGAATGAAACACAGCCAGTAGAGTCTTCGGCGGCGGGAGCGTTCTGTCAGACTCAGACTGGCGTGCACGGCTTTGTCTTCCACGCGCAGGATGTGGATCATGCTGATTGCTTCGCGGAGGTAGAAGAAGCCGAGGTCGTGCTGGCCGAGGCTCATGAAGCACATTTGGATGAAGACGCTGGTCATGGCGCGGAGGACCGATGGGCGGAAACCAGGGAGTAGTGGTTGCTGCGTCTCGATGGACCTGCGGACTAGTTCGGAGATTTGCTTGGATGCTGTTGATGTGGAATGTCTGGATTGCGTGAGGTCGATGGTGCCTGCTGCGAAGGCGTAGACGAAAGATGCGTGTTCGGCGTCGGTCTCCATCTTCTCGATCGACGCTTGGACTTCGTCGGCCGTCATGATCGGGTTGAATGGATACACGAATAGCAGATATTCCGGTATCAAACCGAGGAAATAGGAACCGGAGAGAGACAGTCCTGGAGAGGGTGAATCCTGAATCAGAGGTTGTACAGGTTCCGGGTCGACCTTGTGGCCGCCGTTTCGGTACTTTGAGATGACCTCGCCCCGTCGTTGGGCGTGTTTTCTCGATCGAGCGAGCTGGTTCGGAGTATAGGTGCAGAGCAAATCCAAATGCTCGCATTGCTGGCACCGCTGCTGTCCGTTACACCGCACTTTCCGACGACTACAGGCGTCGCAAGCCTTTGACACTCGTCCTCGGCGGCTTTCCATGTTGCCTTGGATATAAAGACTGGAATTAGACAACTTAATGCACGACAGGGCTGTGGTGCAGATGTGGAGAGGGGACTATCTCTGACCGTTGGCGAAGTTGGGGTAATCTGGGGATGACTAGAGAATCACTAGCGAATGACTAGAGGCTGCGCTAGAGATGCCCCAATTTGCTGATCAATTGCTGTGTAGCATTAGTCCACCAATCACAAGACTATCTTGGCAATGGTGTCAATTTGCAATTTATTTTTAGTCCGTCGACAAATATCACCAAGATGAAAACTACCGAAATCGTTAAATCCAGTTCCCTATCTATATCTCTACATCTAACCTCTATCCCGCTGTTAGACTTTGTTAACCAAGTATGCCCTACCTTCAAATGGCAGCAGCTCATCACTGGAACCATTGTCCACATTGCTGAACAACAGGCTAATGTCCTGACCCTCCAATGCCGCTGGCTTCTCGAACTTCTGCGTCTCCTCCGAGAAGCTGAGCACCAGAAGAACAGTTCGGTCGTACGACCTCTTCAGGTACGTAAACGTCTTCTCATTTGCCTCATCCAGCAGCTCAAATGTCCCAAAGACAAAAACATCCGCATACTGTTTGCGCCACTGCAGGGCGAATTTCCAGAAACTCAGCACCGACGCCGCGTGTTGCTCTTGCCTCTGGACGTTAATCTCAGGGTACTCGTCATGCACACGCATCCAGGTCTTTGCGGACGCCGTAGGTGAGAATCCGGCGTTCGGCTCTGCGCTCCACTGCATGGGCAGGCGTGCATGGTCTCGTGCCAGACGCTGCAGGGCCTTCATGCCGTTGTCCAACTGGACCGTGTCATCGTTCGTCGAGTCGCGAATCATCTTGTAGAAGTTGATGCTGTCGATATCTTTGTATTCGTCAATGCTCCAGTGTTCCGGGGCATTGATCATCCCGATCTCCTGGCCCTGGTAGACGAACTGCGTGCCAGACAAGGTACACTGCATCAGAGAGAGCATTTTTGCTGACCGCACGCGCAACTCGGGAGTCTTGTCAGACCCGAACCGGGACACGGAGCGCCCCTGGTCGTGGTTCTCCATGAACACCGTCGTCCAGCCATCTGTGCCATCGATGATGTCTTGCGTGCCTTTGATCGCGGTCTTGAGGTCGGGTAGTGTCCATCCCGGCAAGGTGGTCAGGTACTTGTAGTCCTTTCCCATGCCGAGATCCACCACGTCGAATTGAAACACCATGCTTAGCTGACTCTGCGCGGCGGAGACATACGCCAGCACGCCGTCCAGGGTGTGCGTGTTTGGTAACTCTCCTACCGTCATGGCATCGTATTTGCTTAAGATGGCATTCATCTCGCCCAGATACTCATGGATCCTCGGCCCGTTGCAGAACAGCGATGCTGCGACCTGCGTATCGGCCTTGGGGTCCAGCACCGGGGCGTCAGGGAGACCAGGATGCTTGCTATACATGTTGACCGTGTCGACGCGGAACCCGTCCACGCCCTTCTTCAACCAGAACTCCATAGCGGACTCGTATACCGCGCGTCTGGTCTCAGGATTCTCCCAGTTCACGTCCGGCTGCTCTTTCACAAACAGATGCAAATAATACTCCTGCGTCGTCTCGTCCCACTCCCAGGCACTTCCGCCAAAGATACTCCGCCAGTTATTCGGGGGTCGGCGCGTGCCATCGGCGTCGTATTTCGCCGGTCGCCAGATATACCAGTCGCGTTTGGGGCTAGACTTCGAGGCCCGCGACTCCTTGAACCAAGCGTGTTGGTCGGACGTGTGGTTCACCACGAGGTCGAGAATGATGCGGAGGCCGCGGCGATGACACTCGTCGATGAGGACTTGCATGTCCTGCACTGTGCCGTACGGTGGGTAGACGCTCTCGTAGTCGGCGACGTCGTAGCCCATGTCGTGCTGCGGGCTGTCGTACATAGGACTCAGCCAGACAACGTCCACGCCGAGGCTGGTGATGTAGTCCAGCGAGGAGATGATGCCGGGGATATCGCCGATGCCGTCATTGTTGGAGTCTTTGAAGCTGGCCGGGTAGATTTGATAGATGACGGCGTTTTTCCACCACTTTTGGTCGGTGGGGGCGGGGGACATAATTCGTCAATTGATTGGAGGATATTAAGAGGGTGAGATCAAGACAAGGAGGAATGAAGGTAGGAGGAATAACAGGAATGAATTGCAATAGCCATGGAGAGGTGGGAGCTATAATTCTTTATAACAATCGGCGATATGTCCGAGCACGAGTGATCATCGGGACTGCCAGCTGTCGCGATATCAGACACCTCCTTCGCCTCGCTGATTGAGTCAATGTCGGCCCGACCTGCAGCTGCCAGCGCCAAGACCAGCATTCCTGCGGGGGTGCCAAGCTCACTATGACTATGCGAGTCTTACGACGGTGGATTCCTTGACAGGTGCACGGGCAATCCCTCTTGCTTGGTCAAGGGATAGTGGACACTCTCCCAGTAACCTCATATAGCCCTCAGATGACCCGGTCGAGGAGCACCCACTAGCCAAGCCACCGCGGGGAAAAGTGTTGCGCAAATCACGAAGCCAACAGGGGGCTTTTTAGGGCTTCGTCGCGCAGGCGATGTCGGGCCGAGATGGGGCCAATCACCGCCCACAAACGACACGGAGAGTTTTTGCAAGCGAGCGGCCGGGATTTTGGGACGCGGGATCGACGCCTCTCGCCACCGAGGCAAATGCGCCAGAATACGGGTTCCCCATGTCTCTCTGGTCTCGCGTGCCTTGATTTTCCTTGTCGGCCCGGCTTACAACCCATTCAAGGGATGGTCTGATCGTGTCAGAATCCGGGGATATCGAGTGATTCTCTCTCCCTCCACCGATACAATCCGGGGAAGTGCTTGACGCTAGGGTTCGTTTGAACGGGCGCTAAGGCTTAGGACCGGACGGGGGAGCCAATAGTGCTTCGTGAGGGCAACGGGCCAAGAGAGTATCGACAGGCTGACAGGCCTATTTTGGTGATGGTATGCATTCTGACCCTGGAGTAGGGAAATTGAGGCGGGAATTTGCACTATATAAAAAGGCTATGATTTCCTGCTCAGTAATACCTGGTCAGAGTGCTTGTGTTGTGTTTGAAAAATTCGGGGTCTTCTTTGAGACATCTTCCAAATCTTCCGAGCCTCTGCAGGCATTCAGCCATGGCGTCCGACAAACGCGTCAACACCGAACATGTCGAAGAAAAAAACACCAGCGCTAATCTTGACCATGTATCCGACCATTCCGAGGTGCATGCCAGCAGCGAGGCTCAAGCAGCTCTTGACAAGGAACACAACATGACCCTGCTGCAGGCCTTGAAAATCTACCCCAAAGCGGTCGGGTGGTCCATCCTCCTTTCTTGTGCCATCATAATGGAGGGCTACGACGTTGTCCTGATCGGTTCTTTCTACGCTTTCCCCGCCTTCAACCAGAAATACGGCGGGTTGATGTCTGACGGCTCCTACGGCCTCACGGCGGCCTGGCAGGCCGGGTTGACCAACGCTATGAGCTGCGGACAGATTATCGGACTGTTTCTCAATGGTATCGTGTCGGAGCGCTTCGGATACCGACGTACCCTCATGGCTTGCCTTGCGTCAACGGTAGGCTTCGTCTTCATCCTGTTCTTCGCGCCGAACGTGCAGGCATTGGTCGCCGGGGAGCTGCTCATGGGGATTCCGCTGGGTGTATACCAGACTCTGGTGGTTACATACGCGTCAGAAGTATGTCCCGTGGCACTACGAGCATACCTCACGACCTATGTCAACCTGTGCTGGGTTCTCGGACAATTGATTGCATCGGGAGTCCTTAAAGGTCTAGCCGAGCGCACCGATCAATGGGCCTACCGGATCCCCTTCGCCATCCAGTGGGTGTGGCCGATCCCCATCTTCATCGGAGTCTACCTCGCCCCCGAGAGTCCGTGGTGGTTGATTCGCCAAGACCGACGCGAAGACGCCGTCCAGGCTGTCAAGCGACTCACCAAAGCCGGACATCCCGACTTCAGCGCCGAAGAGACTGTCTCGATGATCGTGTACACCAACGCGCTTGAGAAACGCGTCGAGACTGGAACCTCGTACCTAGACTGCTTTAAAGGCGTGGATCTCCGCCGCACCGAGATCGCCTGCTGCGCTTGGGCCGCGCAGAGTCTCTGCGGTGCCGGCTTGATGGGCTACTCGACGGTGTTTTATCAGCGCGCGGGACTTGCCGTGTCCCAGTCTTTCACCATGTCTCTTGCCCAGTATGCCATTGGCGTCGTGGGCACGTTTCTCTCCTGGACCATGATGATCTATTTCGGTCGTCGCACCCTCTACGTCGGCGGGCTTACCTTGCTCGCTGTCATTCTTCTCATCATCGGCTTCATCTCTATCCCTCCCTCTACATCTGCCCTCTCCTGGGCCACGGGCTCGATGCTTCTTGTCTACACATTCATCTATGATTCTACGATCGGGCCTGTCTGTTTCTCGCTCGTCTCGGAGATGCCTGCGTCCAGACTGCGGACCAAAACCGTCGTGTTGGCTAGGAACGTGTATAACGTTTTGAATCTTGTTACGGGCATCATCATCCCGTATATGCTTAACGTGGACGCGTGGAACTGGCGAGGCAAATCGGGGTTCTTCTGGGGCGCGCTGTGCATTCTTTGCTTGACTTGGTCGTTCTTTAGGTTGCCGGAGCCGAAGGGGCGGTCTTATGCTGAGTTGGATATTCTGTTTGAGAGGAAGACGAGGACTAGGGAGTTTGCGCAGGCTAAGACTGGTTTGCTTGAAGCGGATGGGGACGCGATGACGAAGGTTTCTGTTTGATTGTGTTGAATTTACGAGGCACTTGATGATCTAAATCATGTTGGTAGTATAATCCTATTTCCGTGATCGCTGAACGGTCCTAATCTATACGTTAATCTTCATCCGCGTCCGACTCTTAACATCCCCAAACGAGCAATCTCCACCACGGCAACCTCGCAGCGAGCCTAAGCCATAGCAGCCCTCCCCCTCGCCAACTCAAGCCTCTCGCGATGCCACTAAACAGTCAGCCCAATGCACCCATCCCCACAACTATAAAAAAGACCCACATACCTTCCCGCACGAAATCGGCTCAAACAACGCCGGATGGTCCTCATCCACACAAGTCGCCACAACCTCACAAACCGCCTCGGGATTAAACCCCACAAAGAACGGCATCGCATACCGCGACGTGGCACGACGATTATAAACGCGATGAACCGTCGACTTGAACCGGTTATTCGACAACCGCTGCAAGAAGTCCCCGATGTTCACTACAAACGTTCCCTCGATCGGTCGCGCGTCGAGCCATTCGTCGTCGGCGGATAGGACTTGTAATCCGCCGGACATGTCCTGCCATAGGAGCGTGAAGCATTGGATGTCTGTGTGTGAGCCGATTCCGTTGTCTATGTTCTGCTGTTTGGTGAGGCTGGTTTCGGGTATACCAGGGTAGTGGATGTATAAGCCATCGGCGCCCGGATGCGTGATGATGTTGTCGAAGTAGTTTTCTGGGAGGTTCAATGCCAGTGCGAAAATGCGGGTCATTTTGCGCGCGAGGGTTAGTCGCCGTTGCCAGAAATCTATCGTCACTTCGCGGAAGCCAGGTAGATGGCTTGTTTCGTCCCAAAGGTGGATTTGAGGGGCGTTTCGCTCGTCGTGGATTAGGCCTTTGGGGTTGGATACGGTGGGATCGTTTTCGGGGTTATAGCGCAGTGAGAAGGTTTCTTTGCGGTCTGTATGCGCGCACCTTTAGCAGTTCGCTCTATGTACGGGATGGAAGAGGCAGGCCAAATGTACCTTTTGTTTCTGACTTATTTATCTGTGTAGTCCCAACCCCGAAATACCCATCTGAAACCTTCTGCTTGTCTTCCTCGCACTGTCCAAAGAACGCCTTCGCCTGGGCCAGCGCATTTTGTATCACATCCTCTGGAATCCCATGATTACTGATATAAAAGAATCCCGTGTTTTGTGCCGCGGCTCGAATCCTCCCAGCTAGTCCTCTTCTCTCTTCCAGCGTCCCGTCGATAGCTGTTAGATCGATCACCGGAATCTCGTCATCCGTGGGGGTGCGGGGCGGGGCGGTGGACACGCGTCGGTATTCGGGCCCATTGAGTGTGCACAGTTCAATTTGCGTATATTGGGATGCTTGTGTCATTTTTGGTTCGGAGGATGAACACTCAATGGGTGAGAAGGTGCCATATTTTCCGAGGGACACCGTGGTATTTGTTTCGGCTTGTCACAGCGACCCCGCGTTGGCTGGTGGGACAATTTGGGTGGATTATGTCGTCTTACTATTAATATGGCATGTCGCATTAGAGCATTGCTTGTTAATTAAGGTCCATGATCCTGAGCGACAAAGCAACCCGTGTCCTTCCGTTAGAATTAGTTAACTAAGGTCTCTACCTAACTATTCCTTTTTCTGACTTTCACTTGCCTGCACATACCCCCTAACCCTCAAGACATTGCTATGCCCATCCCTGACTGCCTGCTCATAAGCCATTCTATACCCTTTAGTCCCCACCGAAAACAACTGCCTCTTATCTGTCCACGCAACCTCCTTCCTCAATTTCTCACTGCCCACCCACTGCGAAAAACCCGTCAAGATCCCAACGACATCAAAACCCACAAACCCCTCCGTGGCCGGCGGCTCATACCGTACCCCTTCCAGGTCATACTCCCTTACCAATGCCTCCCCAACCTCCCTCAGCGTCTCGAACCTCCACCCCGAAATATTATAAATCTGCCCCCTCACCACCCCCCGATCCGCCTCCGCGATCGCCACATACGCATCCGCACAATCATCCACATGCGTCCCGTGTATCACGCTCTCCGGATGCGCGGGTAAGATTAACACCCGACTCTCGCTCTCTTCCGCGGTCTTTGCCAGGTCGAAAAACGGGCCATAGTAGCTCCCACTGTGTCCGAACACGGTCGTCGGGCGCAACAACACCGCATCGAAAGCTGCTTTGTTCTTCTCGTCCTCGATCACCCTCAACGACGTGTATGTTCGAGGAGCTAACACCTCCGGCGGTCGTAGTGGCGACGTCTCAGTATGAGGCGCTAGATCCGGGTCGTTAGCCCGCGCCGTCATTCCGTAGTCTTTGCATCCTGAGGTGAATAGCACGAGCGGCCTGATGCCGGCAGCGTTGCTGGATTCCGAAACGGCGTGTATGAGAGATAGGATGTCGTTGAAGTGAGGTTCGTAATCGTAGATCGACTCCGTGGTTGACACGATCACGTCAAAGGCTTTTTGCTGGGCGAGGAGGTGAGGGAGGAAGGACGTGTCGCTGGGTGAACCGAGCAAGGGAATTATTTCTTCTCGCGCGAGGGAGGCGATGCTGCTGCTTTGGCGCGTTAGGCCGTACACGGTCCACCCGGCTCGGATGAAGGCGTGGCAGGCGGCGTTGCCGATGTAGCCATTTGCGCCGGTGATGAGGGCTGTTCGGGGAGTTGAGGTTGTGGTGATGGGCATGGTTCGTGGGAGGGAGGCGATGTTGTTTCGTGGGAGGGGGTCGTTGGGATACAATCCAGGGCGATTGAAGTATTAATATTTGGACTGGTGGATGCTTATAAAGCTGATGATGGCTTATCAAGCAAGACTGAGGGGTAACCTGCGCTAAAGCTACTACTAAGTAGTTAGCTGTTTAAGTCTTCCTGCGTTGGTTCATAGACCAATCCCCTTTCCCCCGATCGGAGACTGTCGCCATCTTCATTCACGATGACACCAGGATCTTAGAGTTGAAATGTACTACAGCGCAATGGAAAGGAATTTGAAACCCAAAGATCCAATGAATAATCTGCGCAGGTGAGTCAGTCAATAATAGGCTAGATGCCTACATTATTCTCAGTCAGATTAGTTCTATCTAGATCTATTTCGACCTAGTGCTATCGTTAACCATCTGTACTTCCACTGGTTAAGTGCCAATATAGTTCATCAGAATCGTCAATACCAGCAAGCATCCGGTCAGCTGATGATGGGAAACCCTACCTCAGATGAGTCTAAGGTGAGAGTCTCTAAATTCCGAGTTCTATAATTCGAAGGACAACGCTCACTGCTGACTCAATTTGCATAGGCATTGGAGTGTAAGCTAGAAATAAATCTAGTAGCAAGGCAAGGCCGTGGGTATGATGTGGCATATTAAAAGGCAGTTCTGGATATCGGACGCTTAGTGCGATCTTTACTACTTATTTTGGCTTCGTCTTGTCGCTAGAGATTATTAAATGGCAATGGCTTAACTGGTATATGTAGTCGGTCAGGAATAGACAAACAATCACGAGCGTTTACTTTCAGTTCGAGGAGGTCTAGTAGAGCGAGGAGCGTTGGAGTATGTTTTTAAGTGCGAGGAGTCCATTTTGGGCATTGGTTGTGTGGGGCCTCTCTTTGAGTGTATCTCTTCAAGCCTTTAGTATATTTTGTCTGTTCTTGAAATTTGTAGTGGGTCGAGGACTCCGGCCTTATGGTAATCTCGACATTCGACGAGACTCTGGAACCCGGAACGTGATTCGTTCCATCGTAAATGAAATTCGTAATCAGTGTGGCAAATGTGAAAAAAAAAAAAAAAGGCATACTCCCATGTGAATAATGGGCCAATAGCAAGGGCCCCTATTCACGTATGTTTCGAGTAACGGTCACTACTACAGCAGGGTACTTTGAACTCCCCAATTATATAAACAATTGGACTCCGGGGCCGCTCATGGAGCGGATACCGGAATCATTCTGCGACGAGGAGTGCGTGTACCAGGGATCAGTGTCGTAAGCCCCTCTGTTCTCCTTCTATGGAACAAACAGAACGCGAGCTTACCATTTCAGCGAGACCACCCAAGACGGGATGGAAAACGAACAAAGTACCCAGCCAACCAAAAGGCTCTCCGAATTCGATAACCTCGACCAAATCCCAAATAAAGGCCCTCTCCTAACCACGGCAATGGCGCTCTTTGGCCCAGGCTCGTATTTGGACACATACAATCACCCCCCTGAGTCGTACTATCTAAGCAAGACAAATCGTCAGACTTGTGTCGACCTGATTCCTCTAACACGCTTCCTCAGCTCCCTCGACCAGAACTTTGATGCCTTTTTCATGCAAACTTGCGTGGAACCCATGGGGCAATTTGAGTCTTTCAATACGGTGGCCGAGTTCTTATACAGCTTTGGCATGGATGATGCGGTCTTGTCCCATGCTTTCACCGTTGCCGCATACTTGGCAAACCGGGCCTGGCTCTTAGAACAGGATGGGAGCATTCGGTCCTTTTCGGTGGCGTATGACCTCGGTACAAATTCTCAGCGACCCTCCATCTCGCAAACCGGCATGATCGTTATTTCTGTGTTGATGGCTATCTATCTCGGCGCTCTTTTCGCAACAACGCTATATGCGACCTCCCGCCGTCGGTGGACTGATACGCTGGATGCTTTCACGATGATGCGCTTCGGAGCAAGTATCAACGAACGAGTGCCGCTTTGGATAGCTGAAGAAGTAGATGAGGTAAAAACTTTGGACGAGACGCCAGGCTGGATAGGAGATAGTGCCACGGAGGACAAGACGGTAGGACAGATTGCCTTAGGAGGCACGACCCCGTTGCGCTCGAGGCGGAGATATGTTTCGTACGAGCGATCAGAGGAGTTTTTAGGAAAGAAGGAACAAAAGAAGGAAGAACGAGAAAAGAGAGCAGAACGCATCCCACGAGCCTTATATGTCGGCGATATAGTGCCTGGTTGGCGCTAGTCAGCCCCATTGATGCTCTACAACTGTCGTTCAGCCTCCCATAAGTCGGTGGCAGTAATACGCCCCTAGCCCAGCCATACGTACGCCTCAATACTTCCTAGGATTCCTTCTATCCTACCTCAAGCGCGCAACTAGAAGTACTTTCTGACTCTGTAATTAGCGACTAAATTCCCATATCTTCTTGTTCATCTACTTGCGGATGGACAAGCAACTGATTCGTCCTTTCCGTAGTCTATATCAGACCTCCCAGTGTAGCAGATGTGATGATTTATAAAACAGCTGGATAAGATAAGTTTGTTTTTAATTTGTAGTCAAGCAATCTTTCTATAAGAAAGAAATGAAAAATCTAAAAGAGAAACCTAAAGATCTTATACATTAGCTAAATCTAATTGGATATAAAAAGTTTTTATCTACGAGTTTGGACAGTCTATATTTGCCCGACCTACCACCGACTGCCTTCCGCCGGTGGGTGGTCTGCAGCAGAAAGGAATTTTATTACAAAAGAAGAGATGAAGCCATGTGTATTTGATTAAATGTATATATCTGAGATTTTATGATCCAATAAAGTTGCCAGGAAAGTGGGCTTCATACGAGATATATTGAGTCATGTGTTGAAATAGCGCATTTTGTATGCCTCGTTAGAGATACGAGTAAGCGATCGATAGGTTATAAAATTGTTCAGGACAATAATTGGAAGACATACGACAGGTATCCAATCTAGTGGTGATCCTTACTATCCTGAATCAATCATCAATATATTGGTTTAGGTTGGCGTTTCTAGTTCGCTTTTCGAGGTAGTCAGATACGAACGTGATGGTCCAGGCATGGCCACGGCAATGCCTCGATCGGTCTCATTTACGGGCCACGTAGTGTTCACAATTTTTAGGCAGCAAGTCTGACATTTTATAAGAAGACAAATAGCTGTAGTGTTTTGTATATCCACTGACTAGTTTCTGAGACCATCTCGTCCGTGCTGTGGCGGTCGCCTCGAGCCAAACCATCGGTGTAGCTGGGACTTGTTTCTGACACAAGAGTAAAGGGCCGGAATCACGATGATGAGATAAACTCCCTGTTGTTGAGATGAACTTGAAGAAGCGCTGTTCGGCCGAAACTGTGCCGCCGATGCTCCAAAGAACGAGATGAGCATTATTAGCTCCTCACACAGTCAATGTGTGAGACGCACCAAGCCCAGGAAATAAAGAAAGTTAAAGACAACAGAAAGATATGGTTGCTTCGAGCGAAGCGATCATAGCACCTATGGTTAGTATTTACGATGGCCTAGAGTTAGTAAACCGACCGACCCTGTTCATGCCCAAGGGCCTCCTCGCCTTGAAAGTAAAAAAAGAAAAAAAAGAAAAGAAAGAAAGGAAAAAGGAAAGGTGATGAACTCCTTGAATGGACACGATTTGAGACAAATAAGAGCAAGCATCGGGAGAGAAAAAAAAACGAAAACGAAAAAAGATATTTTGGCGCTGGCCGGAATCGAACCGGCGCTGGCACGGCCACAACGTGACGTCCTACCACTAGACCACAGCACCTTGTATATATTATGGTACTCAATCTTAGAGCTGTATTGAGGTGGGAATAAATCAAAAACCCATCAAGAGCAGTGGTCTAGGGTGCATCCAATCTCCAAATTTTTAATCCTAGAACACTTGGTTGAAGTTACGATGACTATAGAATTAATGAGGGAAATTCGGCGGTGGGTAATCGAGAATCGCTACCACGTAGTAAGGGGAGCGTTTGCAGACCGAGACAAGGTTTGCAACGCCTGTTGCATTTACTGGGCTAGCTCTCCGGTTCTTTCTACTTTTATTTATTGCTTTGTTTACACAATAACAGTAGCTCTATTAGAGGCGGTCTTGTAAGTCAAGAACATTTCAGTCTGGTAAATTATGTGATCGAGGGGCGCCTAAGATTGTCAACGAGAAGCCCCTTTCTCTTCAATCATTGCGGGTCACCTTCACTAGGTACTCAGTGTGAAGTGGGAAACACCTCTGCAAAACAAAAGTCTCGCTCATCTAGTAGACCTATGTGCGTTTTCTAACCCTTTGTTCTAACATTAATCTTTCCTCTCTTAGGGTGCAGTGCAGGTTTGGGTTTGAAATTCCGTAGATGAGAGCGAATATATATATCCGACGGAAATTGTGGCAATGCAATGGTCATCAATTCAATTCCATACCAGAGAGAACAAAATCTTAGCAGAGGCTTAATTCGAGGCCGACTTTCCTGCGGACTGTCGTAAAGACCATTTCGGATACTAGGGTGCCAACAGCAAGCTGAAGCGTTCTTCCGATTAACATTCTCCTTGAGGGCATGTTCTATAGCTGCAAATATGGTGCTTCCGAGGGGAGGGTGTGTAGAGGCCACTTTGGTATTGATGTCGCCTTCGCCTCCAGTTCATCTTCCACAGTCGAGGCGTCATTCTGCTTAATGAATGCCATAACTGTGACAGTATTCCAAAAGCGCACCGTTTTACGCCTGTGGAGCAACGGGTAGGTTGAGCCGTTCGGATTATTATGTAGCAACGTTCGAAAGCTCAGGCCAAACTTAACGCATCGCTCACTGGCACTACATACCATTCCCAGTCATTGTATCCCAGAGCGCAGGAACCCCCTTTATCGGACGCTTTGAGAAGGTCGAAATCTCGAGCCTGCCAGACTTTCTCAATCACCCTGCGCGTACGCGATACGCTGGATACGCTGGATTTCGTCATAACGTCCAGTGTCTGCAAGACCAGAGTCCGACCGTATGTTGGTGTGCCTTCGTCTGACCACACCTCATCATCAAGCGGATCGAGCGCCACTGCGGCCACGAAGACTGGCCACGTTACGTTGACCACCAGGCCCTGGTCTAGAAACTGGGATACAGTCTTGAGTATCTTGCGGACGTGGGCTTTGATCAGCGGAGTCGAGGGTCTGGCATTATATAATGCGCAATGCAGATACACTCGACATGCTAGCTGTTTGAGCTCTGCCACTGCTCGCAAAGCCTCGTCTTCAGCATCATCTGTCTCTTGAACAAGACTGCCTAGCCTTTGATTTAATATCGATGCTTTGATGTTGAATGTGACATGGTCCGAGTCGGATATGAGCTCTCTTCGCGTTTTACTCAAGTCCATGATAGAAAACAGGAGTGACACTAGCTCCGGACTGCATCCCATCCATTCGTCAATCCTGTGGTCGTTTTCACGCCAGTACGACGGTCCAAACAGGTCTGCTTTAGCGCACGCCGTACGCCCCATCACGTCTTGGAATGCGAAGAATCGTTCTGCGAACGAAGATACAGGATGCGCAGTCGAGCTGATTAGTCGATGGCGGCGCAGCCGAATAATATCCTTTGCGCCTTGCATGTGGACGATCCATCGCTTGTCGCAGTGATCCACAATCTCGTAGAGACATAACATCATGATAATCACGAGGACTTCAGGGTCTGCGGATATAACGGAGGCAGGGTTGTTGATCAGATGACGCAGTTCATTAAGAACTTGATTCTTCAAGCGCAAACTAACGGCCTGATGAGTCGAGTTAGTTTGAGACCAGTGACATGCCGCCAGGGCCTGTATAGCCTTCAAGACTGTGGGCGACGCCGTCGAACAGTAGGGCAGAAGAACCGTTGCAAACGGGGACTGCGATTTAAGGCTGGAGATCGTCCGCGGACAGATATGCTTAATATAGTAGTCGAAAAATAAGCTATGCCCCAGACTATCCAGTTCCGGGAATAACGCCAATGATCGCTGAGGACCCTGGGTAGCAAACCGATCGATCGGGTCGAAATCTAATACCCGTCTGCCAGCCATCAGAGACCCGCCGAGGTCATGATATCCCAGTCCCGCATTGCTAGCTGGGAGCAGGTATGGTTCGGTCCCCAGCTGATCAGCCTCGTAGAGCCGCTTCAATGTGGCGTAGTCCCCGTCTAGGAAGCTCCAGGACTGGATGGCTGGGTATGCACAGTAGACGTTTCTGTCCACCGTGCGCCCCGATCTCGGGGACGAGCCCTTGGACCATACACCGGCTCGTCCGAAGGCTAAACCGCGACTGTGGAAGTCTGACTCCCATTTCAAGGTGGTGTCAGGCGTGCAGGGCAGATCCTTTTGCCAGCATCGGGTGCAGGCTGGTTTTCGCTCGTCGCATTTTAGTCGGCTCTTTCGGCAATTAGAGCACCCGTGGTGGCTTCGTGATTTGGTTTTCTTGGCCTGAGGGGCTGCTTCTGAAGGCATTTTCGCGATTCAGGGTCGGTTGATGCATGTATACACAAATGTCCTAGGTCGATTGGCGGGGTCTTTTTTAAGGGAAAAAAGTGCTTTTTTTTAGGGGCACTGAGAGATACCTCAGTGAATAGGCTCGTAGTTATCGGTAGTTATTCATGTCCATTTAGACCAAACTCACTCGAGTCCAATATGTATACTTGCGTCGGACATCGATGACAATTGTCGGCACACCGGCTCCCGGTCAAGAGTCAGACATGATGCCATGCGAGGGCGAAACTCGGAGAAGGTCGACCCGAGTTTAGAGTTCAACGGCGTATTTAGGAAACAGTCTCAGTGGGTCTCTATCCCCTGCGTGGCCTTCATAATTGGCCATCAAGAAGCCTCCGAACGGATTTTGTTTGTCTGTTCCGCGGCCACAGGTTTTGTCCGAATGTCCTCCCAGGGAGTGGAATATTGTGTTGACTCGATCTTGAGAACAACATAAGTAAATGCGTCACCAGGCAAGGAGACCTTACAGTAGTGAATTCCTCACGATTCTCAAGGACATTGCCGCTGGGAAAACAGGGTCACGTGAATCGGCTTTTGTCGGCACTAGATGTGGGTCTAGGAACTCTGCCGTGATTGGATGATATGATGCAAGGGCGTGACTGCCTGAAGGGGCAGTCAGGGCACGTTTCTAGGGCATACGAACTATCGCGACTCGATCCTTCATGATAACAATGACCTGCGTCTAGATTATCTGATTGCCGGGAGAACAATCAGGTATACAGGTCGCGCTTCTCAACTTTCTATCCTTTTCAGCTTAAGACCAATTGCTTTTAACACCGATACACATATTACGCCCGCATCGCCAAGGATATCGAAGCCATCAACATAAACAATCCTACGGCAAACTACAATTCCGAGTAATCTAAGAATTAATATACAGTCTATTGATCATCACTCTATCGTCTAGTCTATAAAAAATTATTAAGCATCATAAGTCATCAACAGATTTACTCGCGGACGAGCACACCACGGTAACGCATCTTGCCCTCACGCAGAGTACGCATGGCATCCTCGATACCGGCAGTCGTGAACGGGAAGGTCATAATCGTGGGCAGAACGTTCTTGCGGGCAGCGAACTCAAGCAGAGTGCGGATGCTCTCGCGAGAGGCAACCAGGGAGCCCTGGATGCGAACGCCCTTGAGAACGAGAGCGAGCATGGGGACCTGAGCGGGCTCGAAGGCCACAGTGAGGGGGTAGATGGATCCACGGGTGTCCATGAGAGGGACGAGACTATTATTCAATGTCAGCTCCTGATTCGTGTTGTTGCTGTGGAGTGAATAGAAGGAGGGTTGTGCTTACGAAGGATAGTCGATGGCCGCGCTACCGCAGAGGATCAGGTGCTTGAGGGGCTTGAAGTCCTTGGGAGCCTCCTCGCCGGACCGCCAGACGTGGTACTCAGTGGCACCGTACTCGAAGGCCTCCTGGCGCTTGGACTCGGAGCTGGACAGCACGACAACGTTGTAACCCATGGCGGCGGCAAGCTTGATGGCGATGTGGCCGAGACCGCCGATGCCCATGATACCGATGCGTTCCGTCGAGCGCATGCCGTATTCGGTGAGGACGGTCCAGACGGTGGCGCCAGCGCACATGAGGGGAGCGGCGTCGACGGAGCTCAGGCTCTCGGGGATGGGAAAGACGCAGTTGGCGTCCCAGACGGTGCCGTAGCTGAACGAGCCGTTGTCGAAGTCGTGGAAACCATATTGCTGGACGTCACGGCAGTGCTGGTCCCAGCCTAAAGATTCGCGCTGTTAGTATTGCGGCCAGAGGCTGTCAGTTCAGAGAAAGATCTTACCGGTGGCGCAGTTGTCGCAGGTAGCGCAGATCTTGTGGATGTATCCGTATCCAACACGGTCTCCGACCTTGAAGGTGTTGACACCGGGGCCGACAGCCTTGATGATACCGATACCCTCGTGACCGAGAACCTGGTTGGTCTTCAGGTAGTGCTCGTCGGTACCGCAGAGACCGGAGTGAGTGGTCTCGATGAAGACATCGTTGTGGCCAAGAGTGCTGGTGACCTTGTCAGGGACGATCTTGCCCTCCTCGGAGCCGCGGAAAACCTCGTAAGTGACGCTCATTTTGGAGATGTGATCTGGAAAAATTGTAGGAAAAAAAACGCTTGATTAACTCCCAATGATACCGGACCGGAAGGGGTTATATACAACTATAAGACCTCGGAGCCCTTGCCGTCCATCACTTTCCATCCCGTCAAGTGGAACAATTTATGGAACATTCTACTCCGAATCAGAAATGATAACAGATTTTTCCTGTTAAACCGCAGACAGGTTTCCAACTGACCGGCGGCGAAGGGCAAAAAAGAGATATGGGGCCGTGGACCTTGAACCATGGAACGGTGAAGATAACCGTTGCCCTAGTGCAAGACAAGGTCCACTCCATTCCACCATCGTGTGAAAAACTCGAAAGTCTCCGAGAAAAAACCGCGACGGAACAATTCAACCGCCCGGTCGCAATACAATTTGCACAAATCGTTATGATAGTTGCCCCTTTGAAGTCTCCGAGTGAGGCGATGATCAGACAATCGTTATGGAACTTATTCCCGTGCGCGCTCCACTCGAATCCCGACGGTACAATCCCGAGAAAGGCCCTTTACCCTTCTAGAAGACTGTCGCATGCGCTTTTTCGTTATCCGTGTCTGTAATGAGAGGGTTCTTCTTGCCGGGATTCCGATTGTTGATTCTTCCAGATTGTTTGGACTGGCGAGGCTCCGAAGGATTTGACGGTGCGCATGTCTTGCAGACAATGACGTCTTCATACGGGTTATGGGGCTTGAATCGAGTGTTTCTAAGGCCGTTTAATGATTATTCCCCTTAACTCGGCCCGGTCGGGGTCCCAACAGAGCTAGAAAGTCGGCCCATTGTGGATTTATGCGTTCAAAGTGTCAAACCCCTGCTTGCGTTGCCCTGCAGGTCTCGATCGCTTGCAATTTGGCGTCTTTTCTAGACGCGTTTAGCACATAGCCACATACATCAATCTATAGGTAGGAGCGGTGACAAAGATGCTGAGATGTGGCTTGGCTGTCAGAACTATAATACTGCTAATTTTAGGTCAATCCTTCGAGGTTTCACCTTTTCGAACGTCATTAAATCGACCGAGGATAGTAGATTGGCTCTGAAGCCTTGCGTTGGCGTCTCTCTGCTCTCACCACAGTCTCTTTGTTCTTTTTCCATCACGAACTACAACGTATAGTACCATCCCTGCATTCCTTCAATAGAGCCACCGCTCTCCCTGGCCTTTTTGTTGACCCTCCAGAGATGAAAGTCCATACCCAACGTCAGCACGATGCTGACCATGGTAATGGCGAATGTCACCCATATCCCGGTAGTATAGTATGGACTTTCATCGGACTTGAACGCAACACTTGCGATAATGCCTCCTAAACCACCGCCGATCAGACACGTCGCAGACGCGACTGCGCGTTTGGAATGCGAGGTGATGTTGTTCGCTTGGAAGGCTAAGACGCCAGGAATGCAGAACTGAAGGACACCGACGCCTGTCAATATCGTTAGTATGTTGAGCCAATAGGTCGGTCGCATGAGCCCGAGAATTGCAGAGGATATCACAACAACATACCCAAAAACACCCCAAAATACCGCGCCCCATTGACCTGCCCATACGCAGTGATGATCATCCCCACGGCCGTGAGAAACTGATGTACCGCAATCACCGGCCCCCGGATCTGGTACTTGTCAGTCAACCAACCGGACAGGTAGGTCGTCGCGGCGGCGAGGATGTACGGCGGTGCGCTGAGCAGCTGGCTCTGCGTGTTCGAGAATCCCATGCCCATTAAGATGATGGTTTTGAAGTAGCTGTATGCGTACCCTGGCAATGTGGATGCCATGAGATTGAACGCCCATATGTAGAGCTTCCAGTCTTTGAGATGATGGAGGATACGCTCCAGCGTTACACTGTCTTCCTCGGCGTCGCCGCGATCGTTGTTGATTCGGTCGATCACGAATTGTTTCTCTTCGGGCTTGAGAAAGCCGTCGGCTTTGTGGGGGAAGTCGACGATGATGAGTCGCCCGAGCAGGCAGACGCCGCATGTGATGGATCCTTCAACGATGAAGATCCCTAGTTTGGTCAGAATATTAGGTGGAAGGGTGTATGAAACAAGGGAAGGAAGACTTGCATCGCCAGCCATTCAAACCATGCGTCCCATCGAGTAACGTCAAGGCGTATGCGAATAAAGCCGCAAACGCGTTCAGCACGACAGACATGAGCCAGAAGCCGGCCAATCGCTTACCGACTTCAAAACGCGTGTACCAGCATGTAATAAGGTACGTGCATCCTGATAGAATTGAGTATAACTGCAGCAGCATCACCCGCAACGTGAAAGACGCACGAACCTGGAAGAAACCCTGCCTCCGCGATGCCCAGTAACGTTCGACAAACAGCCATCGTGGACCAGCTATGGGTAAACCCCATGCCAATCAGAATCGCACCGAAGCTGACGCCAAGAAACGACAACCAGTTCGCGGCACCGGCTTTGGGAAGAACAAGGTTCTGAATAACTTCCGGCATTAGGGTTAATCGGCTGACCGTGTGAGAGTGCTACGTACGCTGGGGATTTCAAAAACACTAAACAGATATGTTCCATGTTAGAATGTGCCTCATCCATGGCTGGGGCGAGTATATTGCGCCACTTACATATAGGCCACGAAGAAAACCATCACGATGATGGTGTATCGTTGCCCTACGTCGAGGCCAAGGTCTTCCTGCATGCCTGCGACAAGTGCGAGACCAAGATTTGTTCGATCGATGAGTGATATCGAATACATCAGACCGAGGATGGGAAGAAGACGAAGGTCGACGCGCCGACTAGCTCAGGGTTTTCATTAGCTGCAGTCGCTCTAGAAATGAGTATAGGGTAGTCAATGTACATCACCCTCTTCTGATGAGCTTCATCGATCCCATATATCGGTTCTTGCTTGACATTGTCGTTCTGTATATCGTGCTTCCCATCCTCAGCTTGAATCGACTCTAAATGATCCGCCCCAGAGGCCTTTTCATCCAAAGAGCTAGTATGCGTAGTCGCCATTATACTATCGTCAATAATAAAGCCGTAAAATAATGCACAAGGATGTCAATTGCAAAGATAAACCAGACGTCCGAACCCCGGCCATTTATCAACTCTCCCTCATAACCGAGATAGCCACGGGTGGCGTCAGGTATATACCCGATATCACCGCGGAAGAGTTTTCAGTCTGGGGAATCTGGGGTAATCCGGTAGACTACCCCGCAGATTTTCCTCTCGCCAAGGTGGAGGGAGGACTGAGCAGGGCGGAGATTGGTCTGGATAGCTTGGCATGGGAATGATGAGGATGTTTTTTGCCGTGTGGGGTCTGCGGAACAGCTTATCGGCCTATCATTGTGGGATGTGGGATGATGAAGAGGCGAGGAGTTGACTGGGGAGGAGTCTCGCTTCTGCAGGAGGCGCATTAGGTTGAATATATGAAATGGGTTCGGTGTTTTCGTTGACCTTTGTAAATAGTAGGTCAGTACAGCTGATGCAATCGGTTGGTAAAAGTAAGATGTCGCTTTTTAAATAGAGTTTTGGTTAAATGCTATTGATCATTCAGCCTTTATGCATAGTTTCGTAAAAAGCTCATCGGGAAAAGGATCAAGCAAAAGTGTAGTTTGCTCAGGATACCTAGGTCTTAGAGGCTAATTCTATCTTTATACGAGAGCCATAGATCATTTTCAACTATAATTTCAATGCGTGCTGAGCAGATAAGTTAATCGATATGCCTATGATAATAGAGATAGTTCAGAACCTACCGGAAGAAGCTTAACGGCCAGTAGTAATATCCGCGTCCTCTGTCAGAAACGCCTGACACCTGCGTTTCAGAATAGGCCCACCCGGTCAATCCTGCTTACTCCTCGATAGACCACTGCTAGATGCTGCTGCTCTGCTATATGAACGCAGTTTGATTAACAGCCCGGGAATTTCGGTTTTCCCAGTACAACTATCCATCGATGTTTTCCACTGAATGCTGATGGAGGCACAAGCAATTTCACGTCAGCCGGATTGAAACTTTGATTGGGACGAGCTCCATAAACCTAGAGCAAATAAAGTCAACGCGAGATTGTTATGACCTATGCAATAGTGCCCGAATTGTGGATCATCTGCTGCAAACGTAATACTCGTTGTGATCTCGTCAGCGACAGGTTTCAGGGAACAGCTATAAATTTGAGCCGTAAAACGATTCAAGCAACGGGGATATTCAAAAATAAATGGTGATATGAGACCTCGTAAGAGTAATGACCAGATGAACACATCATTGGCTTTATAAACGAACCTTATAAATTGTTGCTGACACAATTTGCCGTGCTTTGACAGCACAAGCGTTTTCTTTTATCCATTTGCAACTGCATCAAGCACAACCAACGGATTGGACAGTATTATCTGAGCTTGCCTCATACAAGGCCATTTTATAATTCTATATATAGTCACAAAAGAAACAAGACCCAACAATCAAGAAGAAGCCAGTTCATTCTATTCAATCAGATACGGAAAACAAAAAATTACTAACCAACCAGACACCGTGACCAAACTGAACCATCTAAGCATAAAGCCATAATCATACCACTTCACATCTCTAATCACCATCTCGATTCATCCGACTCTAAATCCCCAGGTTAACACTCACGTATCCCTTCTAGTTCCTGTTAGGCAATTTACATGCCGAACAAAGAGCCCAGACCACCGGAAGAGCCCGAAGACGAAGAAGAGTCATCACCGCTGGATCCCGAAGAGCCACCTCCGAACAAAGATCCCAAACCGCCAAGGCCAGAAGAGCCAGACGAGCCGGAGCCCGATCCGGAAGAAGACGCAGACTGGGAAGACGAAGCGCCGGTGCTGGATGAGGTCGAGCCGGACGAGCCAGAGGACGAGGAGCTCGAGCTCGACGAATCCAATTTACCCTCGAGCCACTTGCTCGCCTCCCCAGTGTTCGCAATATACGTGAAATGCGCAGGACCGACGATCAGCGTTCCATCGCAGACCATGTCACCCGTAGCACAGTACACCTTGACTTTATCCTTAGGGAAGTCGGCGATCTGTCCATGTTCCTGGGCGTTACGGGTGTATCCGAACAGCACCACACCCTTGATCTTGTCCTTGACGTCGTCGGGGAGCTTCTTGATCGAGTCGTCCATGACGGCCGTGCCTTGACTGTATCCGCCCGCGACGATCTGCGTGTCCGGGCACTTGGACGCGGCCTGCTTGAAGAGTCCGACGGCTTCTTCGATGGCAGCTGGGGAGGTGTTTCCGGGCAACGCGTTGGACATCAGGTCTGCGGTGTATTTGGGCCCCACACCTTGACACGCGACTTGGCCTGCTTTGGCCTTCTTTAGGTCGCTACACACGGCTGGGCCGGTGGAGATTCCCTGTTGAGGGGTCAATGGTGTTTTGGTGGGATAGGGTATGAGAGGTATGATTGGAGAAGGGGAGGAAACGTACCATCAGACCGGGCTCGGTGGAGGCACGGGCGAAAATGAAGGTGATGGGCTTGCAGGATCCATCGCGGAGTTCATTGCCACCGGAGACTTCATGAGTACAGTTAGCAGTGGTCCCAGCAATCATATAGTACATCGGTTAAGACCAGGAAAGGGAGGGTATACGTACGCTGTCGCTCCTGCAGACCAAGGGGAGTAGAGGCAGCTAGACCAGCCAGCGCCAGAGTAGAAAGACTGAACTTCATAATGAAAGAATGGACGAGTGGATGAACGAGAGTGGCGATAGCTTATGGTAGAGATGGTTGAGTTCTTCCAGATTTCTCTAGACTCGGATAACCACGTTTATTTATACATCTCTCTTCCTCCCTGCCTATCTAGTAACTAAAGCCGGGACACTAGAAAAACTCTGCCTACTCAAAAACCCGAAAAACACAATGACGGCATACACTCACATGAGCAAATAGTTAGTTCCTGATACATCACAACTCCGACGGACAAGCAGTGAAAAAAAAAAAAAAAAAAAAAAAAAAA
>JANFQY010000209.1:0-56727 GCA_025592935.1 Aspergillus ostianus | reverse complement strand
AGGTGAAGGAGCACAAACCCAACCATCACCATTAACGTATCTGGTAAGCGAGCGGCGCATGTAAACGGGCGGCGCACCTGTGTATCCCGTACTAATTCAGCATTTTTTGAGCTTTAATATCTTGACCAAACTTCATCTAATCTACTTTATACTTTTAAATTAGTATATTGAGATGGAGCCAATATTAATATTAAAATGATATAAAATATATATTTATAAATCTTTAGGTAATATATATTACCTTCTAATTTTGTGTAATTTATTTTACTCTAATATTACAGATCTTCTATTTGTCTATATGTAATTATTTTAGGAATATATGTTCGAAACGTATATATATAGCTGTTATTAAGATATTATTATGATTAAGCTAATACTGGTTGAGATATTAAAGCTCAAAAAATGCTGAATTAGTACGGGATACACAGGTGCGCCGCCCGTTTACATGCGCCGCTCGCTTACCAGATACGTTATCGCTCCTGAGAACACAGGGTTTGGGTGAAATGACAGTTGCGACGACACGACAAAAAGCCGGGGGTCATGGTGGGGGCGAGAAACGGGCAATCCATCGCATGCTCGGGTATCTGGCGCACGATTACCGTCAGCATGAGTAACTGAGCAAAAGTGGGCAAGAAACCCAGTAGGCTTGTCTTTGGGGCTTACGATTATCCCCGTGCAAAGCCTCTATGTAGCGACGAGTTGTCGAGATACTCAACGGGGCGGAAATGGACGTGGCTGGCAGATTGAACAAAAGTTCAGTAAGAGGAAGTGACCCCGAGTTAGAGATGCGACGTGCGATCCCTCATTGCCTCATCACATGACTCCCAAGGCTTAGCCACCTTCTCCCTCGCTATAACCTGACTTCCCCTTTTGTAGTCTCCCGACCACTATCCCGCGTGTTGGTGCTCCGGTCTCGACGGTCGTTTTCCTCTTTTCTGCTCTTAAAAAGCATCACCATGACAGGTGCATGTCCAGAAGTCGAACAGCTCATTTTTGAGGCCTGTGATTCCATCAGAGGTCAACAAATAGTCGCATTTCCACGCGATTCGCCCATGATTTGAACGCGTCAGTACGCCGACTCCGGGTCCGCTTCAATCCGTTGATCTCGTTCGATTCGCCATCGACCAAGCAGATGACTTAATGAGGCACAAGAGTATGCAGTTAATCAGTGCATCGGGCGAGTCGATACAATGTTTATTTCGCCCACTGCGGGTATGACTGCAGACTGCGAACCAGATTTTAAAGCAAAACGCGGCCGACGCAGAATTTACGCGAGATGGTAAAAGCAAAGTTTCTGACTTCATCGGCCGACCTTCTGATGGTTTATCATATACAAAACAAAAGCTGATAGAGAGAATCATCTGGAAGCAGAAGATTTAGGCGACACGATGCACGGGTTCCACCTACTTGGCCATAGGCTCGAAAACATCGGACCAAGCAATGTGTATGAATTGGACAAGGTCGGACTACAAATTGGGCTAGCACAAACACAAAAGGTCATCACTGCGATCGTGACCCAACGTCAAATATTATGCACCAATGGACGCAAAAAGTCTTGCGCGAGGTACGTATTTGTTCCACGTTGGGCGATATAGCCCTTTTGGCCCGAGCGCCGCCGGGCCATCGGCTAACCTTGCGGAATTAGCGACCCTTTCTACAGCGACGAAGGGCTTCAATGGTCTCCCATTCCAAGTGATGCATCGGGTCCTGGTGGCACTGCAGCGGCGACTGGAGTGGTCTGTCTCTGACTGCGCTTGTGCTTGGCATCTCAAGCTCCGTCGACTGAACTGGTGGGATTGCCTCGAGGCGATGGGGCTGCATACCGTGGAACCAGTGTTGGACCAAGGATTTCGAATCCATTTCGATGTCATCGTTGCGAGCACCATTGGCCCTATTCCATTAACTGCGGATTAAGATCGCCGGCATTCGACATGCGGAGGCGCATCGACTGCCCATCAAGCGTCTGCCCTGCTGCAGAACTTCAACTCGGCCACCGAGTTGCCGTTGCCGTTGTGTAGCTTGGTGACCCGCAATGTCGACATTGGCTCGGATACTGGCGCACGCAGTTTGACACGGTGTCCATGTTGTCTGAACGCCAAGAATTTCACTCTCGCGCTACAATGCCAATCCAATCCGCTACGTAGGTGCCTTGTAGCAGCCAGCGAAGGCAATAGCCATCCGCAATCGACAAATTTTTATCCTGCGAGTTGGCCGGCCGTCAACCCCGTTCATATCGCGCTTGAAACAGGACCAAGGTAGGCGAAAACCAAATGTTAAATTATATTGATAGTGACTAGTATACATAAATCAACTCTTTTGGCCTGAATGGAACCCAGATAGACTATGAAGCATATAATTAGATGGTCGTCCCCCTACCAAAGTTGCACCACAATGCAGAGAAGCTCGGTGTGAACGAAATACCACGGGCGGGTAGACACAGGAGCCCTCTACATCATTCAAGGTCACTTTTGACAGGGCATATGATATGTCCTTGCGAATGCAATAGTCTCATGAGCAAGTGTCCGTCTTTTCCCCGTCTCCTTATTTGTTGGTTATGGCCATCATGAAGGCAGCATGACCGAAGATTCAGACGCGCGGTAGGCTCGGGCCAAACGGGCTGTGCCCGCGAACTCATTGCTAAATATTGCTTTCCAGAACGTTGGGGGGCTGTGATGATGAGCCAACCTTAGAGAGTGCCGGCTTCCGTGTATTGCGTTTGTGTCTGGCGAGTTGGAAATGGGAATTATCCGTTGCTGCGTGCTATCTTGCATCCAGCTTTTGGCAATGTCGCTGGCGCTGTGGCTGTGATTCTCACATACCATAAACTTTGCTATAGTCTGAAGATATGTTTTCTTGTTCGCTTCCAATTGCAGATAGTAAAAGCAAATCTCGGCATGCTGGCGGCGGCAGATATCCAGGGCGTAAGGACAGGATTTACCATCATTCAAGCCAATGCAGGTGTCGCGGTATAAAGGATTGGCCCAGAACGGAGAATAATCTGTGAGACACTGATATTTCGCCATGGTTGGAATTATAAGCCAGGCACGTGTAACTTTGAAATAAGCGAAGGTGACAACCGTGCTTTATGGTAATCGCGCAGATAAATATCTTGCACGCCCCGGCAATAAATGAACAGGGCCTACGGTGTCCTTGGAGTCCCACGACATTGAAAGGAGGCTGCAGGAGTAATGTTTCTGTTCTCCAGAACGGATTCTCGATCGAGAAACCGGGTCTAGTTTCCTGTGAATGAGGGGCCATATCCGAGGAAGCAGGCCGCTGTCCTCCGGGACTGCCATGATTCGGCGGAACCTATTCATCTATCCTAGGAGACTTCGTAGCTCCAACACAATCCGGTGCCCCTATAGACAGTCCTCTCGAACAGGAAAGTGCGTGCATCGCGGGCCATGTGGCTCTGTTGTTGACCAATTTCATCGGCATCTTACGTTCCCGTTACCAGCACTGGTGATCTACTTGAAGCCATTTCATGCTCCCGTGCTGCTAGATAAGACAAACGCTGACCGCGCACACCTCCAAGCTTCCAAATTTTTGTGTGTATATTCCCCAGCCCTCACGCGAAGCTATGACTGCTTTGTGTTGCGTAGCTTCTGGCTCTTGCCTACAAGACCCTGTCTTCGGATGCTAGTACTGAGACTCGATTTCCGGAATGATATAGAATCGACAAAGCGCCTTGCTGGTCTCAGTATGAGGCAGAAACCTAATTTCCAGCAGCAGTCAGTTACTGACGGTTCCCTGATGTGAAGGCGGGTTAATGTGGAAACCCGAATAACTAACTGAAAGCAAGGAGTCCTTGCAAGTGGATGATAATGGGCCTGTCTATTTTGGCAGGTCGGACCGGGTCGGTGAACCAAGGCCGGTTAATCGGTGGACCCATGGCGAGCTCGGGCAAGAGCATACCGGAGCAAAGTACGCGAACAACATGTCTGAGGGGAAAGCTGGCAAAAGGGGAAGAATCCCTGAATGCTAACTGCAATGGTCGGGTTATCTCGTCGTCGAAAAATGGTCAAGACATGCCGCGGTTTCATTTTGACCAAGGTTTAAGATTATCTGAAGACGTCAACGTATTGTGGCTTAAACATCTGGGCATATATGGAAGCTGAAAATTGATAGTCAACGCTGTGTGTGAGGACCACACGTATACAAGAGAGGAGCTTCTGGTTCCGTCTCACCGTAGGTATAAAAGAATTATAGATTAATAGATCGAGCATCATATATGTTTCATATCCATCCGTGACACTTCAGATGTTGGATATTGAATGGGTAAAATATACCCGGGCATCTTTTGACAATCTCGGGTGAAAGGCCGGGCGGGCATTCTTTCCCCTCGAGAATCTATACTGGTTTTACTTCAGTGTCTTATTGCCATATTAAATCATCACGCTAGTAAGGAAGGCCAACCATCCACGAAATCTGGTGAAATATCGTGCAAATAGTAATTCTTTGAGAAACCCGAGTAAACACGCCCGATCAGATAAATGATACTTGTATTCATGACCTTATTAATGAGGCCAGGGGTTTTTGAACACTGGAAGGGGAATGGTACAGTGTGAGTATCTGGGCAATTGCTGCTGCAAATCGATTTATTCGATGCAGTTTTGCCCCGTCAGTAAAGCAACGTATTCTGTATCGCGGTAAGGGTTTTGCCCGCAACACTAATAGTAAACATTGTGGGGTGCAGAAACCAGAATACACAAAACTGGATGTGAGCAAGACTAGATACTAAGCGATCAGATACAACTTAAATGACCTGGTTAACGTTATATAAATCACGACAGATCGTGGATGGGCAGTTAGGTGGTCCCGTATCCTCAATTCCCTTGAGAGTAGTGCATCCTATCGTTTCCCATTGCCCAGTCCGCTGGATTGACTGTGACACTTCTCAATTTGTATGGTAACATACGGGTTCATACAAGCCCCTTTAATACGTGAAGAATATGTCCCTGTGGCGCAGCGTATTGAAACAGTCCAGGACACATACTTGTAATTGTATTACGCTAACCAATACCCACGGTATAGCGAACTGCTATATCACGATGTCAGGCATACACATTTACTAGATTGTGCAACTAGCCAAATGTTCTTATTCTTACATACAAGATGCTTTCACCGTCGCATTACCAATCTGACCAAAGTTCATAGCCGCTGTGTGCGTAATACCGTGATAGGCATAGCCCGCATACCACTCCTTTTTCTCGCGAACTTTTTACTCCTTACTTAATACAAACCTCCCACAGAGCCTTCTTATTCCATTTTGATACGTGAACGATGCAGCTCTTCACACAAAACTGCCAATATGCGTAACAAGAAGCAATCCTGCAACTGCGTCTCCCCAACAACGAGCATTAAGAATAGGCTGAAATAACACCATCTGCCTAGACTACAGCTACTCTTATCTTCCGCAAAGTGTGCAGAGTACTACTCCAGTAAGTCCGCGTGAGTTCTTTATGTCTATCAGCACCTACAGAAAAGCAGTATTGCTATGGTGATTCCCGCAAACCAGCTCCCCGTAGTCTACAGCGTCTATTACGGGGGCACAAATGGTATTAACCGAAGAATAATGTTAGTAAACAATGCGGCTGACTGTGAAATATCAAGAGCACGAATAAGCAAGATCTTTCTCCCAGAACATAGGATGTACTCACCGGCGCTGTATGTATCATGGGATCTAAGCAGCCGGCAAGGAAGGACGAAAAGAAGAGTATGTCATGATGCAGCCAACTAGTTACGGAAAACCTGCCAGTTGCGAGAGAAAGGGGAGGGATAAAATCACAACCTCTGAGCTCTGAGGCCTTGAAAATTCAATTAGATCCCTCCTACTAAGCCCGCAGTGTCAGTTGGAGACCATCGACATTGTTTCACTACAAGTAGTCGCAATTGAGCTCGAGAAGAAAGCAACGAAGCACCTGGCTAGTGGAAACGGCATCAGCAATGTACCTGTGATCATGATCCTTAAATTCAGCATTGCCAGCTTTTGCGAGATTCCCAGCAGAAATGGGACCATATGTAGAGAAATGTTACCCGTCTCATCTGCAAGCTCACCATAGTTGCACCACGAACGCAGCTAGGTGGCAAGTGCCAATCAGGGAAGAGGAAAAAGCGTAATAGCTCTTATCAGCGGAGCGCTGACGGAGCTATGCAATACAGCGCAGCAGCATTAGCTAAATTCTGCAGCCGCTAGATAATGGAATGGCTAGGAGGCGAATCCAGGCATGAATGCCTTGATTAGTCTCGCCGAGGCTCAAAGTTCGCCCTGGCGAAGCGGTACATGTAAGGCTAGAAAACCTAGATAGCGATAGTAGATACCTGAATATTGCCATTAGACACAACACGTCAGCGCATTAATTCAGGCAAGCCACCACCTAATTAGGGTTATGACGACACAATGAGCCACAGGTTTCTGTTGAAGTAACTTCTTTGATTCAGAACACAGCTCCCAACTTGGAGCCACGGATACACCGGGCATTCTCCCGCACCGTCTATAAATTCTGTGAGAATAAACGAAACCAACAAAAGAAGATTTACCGCGTCTACTCTGATTACACTTACCTTGCGCAATAAACATCAAAGGCTTTTTCAAATCAAATGCCTGGTACTGGTACCAGAAGCGACAACCAAGTAAAATATAACAAACCGCAAATCATCTCCCAGCGTACTTCAAAAGACTTCTCTTTCGACAAGCCATTGATGAAGAAATTAAAAGTAACCGAGGACTTTTCACTTGAGAGGGACTGACTGAGACTACTAGATTAGGGAGCACTTTGCGAGTTTAAATAGCCTTGATGCATTACCTTTCTATTTCAGGGGCTTATTTTACAAATCAATCAGTGGATTCTGTTCAGAGAATTCGAGGAGACTAGCAAGGATCCCAAGAGCCAGTTTGGGCTTTCTAAGATCTACGATTTCTCTATACTATCATGCGTAGGCTATGATATCATTTAGTGATTTCCGTGCGAATTTTTCTGACGTCTACTGACACATGTACTACGTATCGATTATCATGCTAGCAATGTCTACTGATTGCTTGGACGAGAAAGAATAAGGCTCCATGTAAGGAATTTAACCCGATAAAAATGAATCTGGTATGACTTTATACTGTAGTTATCAAGCCTTCCAGGCCAGGATAGCCACAAAAAATCAACACTACGTCCTCATTTTCGAATTTTATTCTTTTAATCAGTATTATGAATTTTCAGTATTATGCATTTTGATGGGGGAACATTGGCATGCCATTCTACCACGTAGGTATTCGGGATCAAAATTCAGAAAATATCTATAATAGACTAGCGTTAATTGGTGTTCCGAGAATTCCTTGACTCTTGGGATATCCAGGGCCGCTCCCATGAACATCTGGGCTTGTGCTGTCTTTCGACGGAGAAAGCCCAGAACAATATTGGCCATGTTGGTGCAGCGCGATGGTACAGCATTTCCTCCTGGGGAAAAGGCCGTGGGCATGAGAAGGCAAAATAGCCTCCCTGATTCGTCATTTTGTGATGGCAGTGCTGGGTTTTTGGGGGAGTGTGACGGGCAAAAGTGGAGAAACGGGCAAGGGGGAGACCGCTAGTTGGGGTGCAGTTTATTGAGGTTGCTCACTCAGGGCACTCAGTCTTCCGCTCACCCCGTGCTCAGTGATCGCCTCAGGCTGCTCAGGGCGTGCTCAGGTCTACTCAGTGAGCAAAAAGCGGCGAGGGGTGAGCACTAAAACGGAAAGGGAAAGCCTTCGACCTGGCGAGAAAATCAAGTACGTATGTTACTCTCGAACTATCCCTTTCTGCCATCTTCATATGTGCACTACGTTAACTTGTGCTCGAGGCGAACAATAAGAATACAGGGAGACGACTTGGAGGGCGGATACACTTGTCCCCGCTCTCGAGATTTATGCTTCATGGCGATTCTGTTGGCACGTGGGCGCGCCATTTTTCTTATCTTGGGAGACTGTTGTGGTTCATGTGTAGAGGTTACCTCTTCCGGATAACGACGCGGAACGTACAAGACGACCAAGTAACGTCTTCGACACAGTTGATCTATGGCCTACCTCATGTGAGTTCTGCTTGACAGTGGTAGCATGTTTTCACAGGGAAGTCAACTCCTACCTGTTGATGTAAAGGTGAAACCGGAAAATGAGTATAGAACATATTGTTATCGTTAAACTCGACATGGCTTCGAGATCAAGAATAATGTATGAATAACGAAATTTACTTTCATCCCCTCTCTCCCATAGCCTAGTGCCCGATCTCGCTGTCATGACTCGCAGGCCGTTCAATCAAGATGCTATCCCCGCCTGCAATGGCGCCATCCACTAAACTCGGCCCGGCGACGGCATTTGAGATGGCTATTGCACAATCACCGGACCGATGGCATAATCAACCTTGAGCATCACAAATCTTCGACGGAGATTTTGCGCAGAGAAAACTGCTCAAAACTCGGGGCAATAGATCAGATGACTATATGCCAATAAGCATATGTGCTCAGTCTCTCGAGGCATATAACTGATTCAACTCATGTAGTCTTCTAGTTATCTACTGTTGAATCTACCACGCTACTGACAACTATTACGTAAATTCCCTCCGAAGGATCGATTGCACAACTAACGTCCGATATGGCTCAACAGAAATCCCTAGATCGACCGATTTAGCAAACGGCATTTGGTTGCAAGGAATATTTTAAACCCCAAATCTCTGATCCCTGTCGATGAATCATCCACCTTCATCAAACATACAATTTGTGCCCGTCCCTGATTGAAACTCGTCTGTCACGAGAACAATCAGGATACTTAACCAACATGGGTAAAGGCGAAGCCCAGGTTTCGGCGCGCACTCCAGGCAAGACGATCCAGGAGAAATACGCCGATGTCACGCTCCGCTTGATTGAAGAACATGGGGACAATGTTGGCCCGTTAACAGAGGAGAAGGAGAAAAGGCTGCGAAGAAAGCTGTACTGGAAGATCATGTTTCTGGTCTCGGTTATTAACCTCACATTGTTTGTCAGTAGAGTCCTATTTATCACAAGTTGACTACCTTGCTAACTAGTCCTAGGTGGACAAGTCGACCCTAGGATATGCAGCTATTCTGGGGCTCTTCGAGGAGACGGGCATCTCTAAAGCTCAGTATAACAACTTGAACAGTTTCTTCTACGTCGGTTCGTTCTTCATACTTCCAACTCCTCCATGCCAATCTGACACTACCAGGGTACCTAATCGGCCAATGGCCCGGCCACTACCTCATGCAACGCCTCCCGTTCGGAAGATTCGTCGCTGGAATCATCTTCTCCTGGGGCGTCATCATCTTCCTACACTGCGTCGCGATCAAATACGGCGGGCTGATTGTCCTCCGCCTGCTTCTCGGCGCCGTCGAGGCCGTCGTGGTGCCCGCCCTCGAAATCACCATCGGCATGTTCTTCAACCGCAAGGAGCAATCCTTCCTGCAACCCATCTTATGGATCACCTGTGTCGGCGCTCCCATCCCCGCCGGCTTCATTTCCTACGGCCTTTTATTCAGCAAAGGCGCCATCCTTCCCTGGAAGCTTTTCATGATTGTCATCGGCGGCTGGACCGTTCTTCTCTCTGTGTGGGTCTGGTTCGACTATCCCAGTAACCCGGCGGAGGCGAGGTTCCTCTCCACAGAGGAGAAAGTGCACGTTGTTCGCCGCGTGCAGTCCTCCCACCAGAGCTCCATCGAGCAGAAGCAGTTCAAGCGGGCTCAGTTTATCGAGGCTCTTAAAGACCCCGTCTCGTGGCTCTTCGCCCTGCAGGCTTTCACTCTCATGTACTGCAATAATCTGAACTATGGGCAGCAGAACCTGCTGACTACCTCGATCGGCGTGTCCGAGTTGGGATCTACGCTGGTGGCTGCCGCCGGAGGGGGGTTCGGAACTGCGTTGTGTATTGTTGCCACGCTCGCGTTGAAATATTTCCCGAAATACCTGGCCCTGCATAGTGCCGCGTGGTGCCTTCTTGCGATGGCCGGTGGAATCGGCATGGTTGCTACCGCGTGGTCCGAGAAACTGGCCCTTTTGGCGTGTATGCTCCTGGCGCAGAATACCTACAGTATTACGTATATCATTGCCTTAGGGTGGGCCACGTCTTCAGCGGCTGGGTATACCAAGAAGCTTACCCGCAACGGCATGTTCATGGTCGGTTACAGTGTCGGGAATCTGGTGTCGCCGCAGATTTGGGTCCCGAGTGCGGCGCCGAGGTATTATGGAGCCTGGGTGAGTATGATTGTTGTTAGTTGGTTTGGGACACCGGCGATTCTAGGTGTCGTGCATTGGATCCTAACGAGGAGGAACAAGCAGCGGGCAGAGTGGGCGGCGGAGTTGAGCGAGGATGAGAAAGAGGGGTGCGTGGAGCAGGTGGATGAGAGTGGCCAGGTGGTGAGAAGGAAGGTGGATCTCGCGATGTTGGATTTGACGGACTTGGAAAATCGGTTGTTTGTGTATCCTGTTTGATTGGGCCTTTTTTCCCCCTTGCCTTGTGGTAGGGCTTCGGTGTCATATCGTCTGCATTGTCTACGATCTCGAGTTGCGGTTACAGCTCGTGAGGAATTACGAATGGTATATGAAGCTATTTGTACAGTCTGACACTTTTCTTTGTTTGCCATAGCCTGTAGTCATCTGTCCCCTGAAAACCATACAGAACGGAAGGTTTCATGTCACATTAATCCCAGCATCATTCGTAAGTGCGATGACATCGTGAATGAAGCAACAACCATGGCGAAAACGGGATGGGTTGTTGTGAATGGATGTTATCTTTTGACAAGGATATCTATTAGCTGAATTGGTTGATGTTAGTAAAGTCTAAGCACTTAGGGTTCTGTCCGTCATGTGCATCAAGACATCAGAACTTAAATTAGGACAGTGTATTGCACCCGCCACAGGTCTATTCAATACACGATTTGGGTATTACCACTTTACACTAGTTACAAAGAAAAGGATGACAGAAGCAGATTAACATTTGCCTAAAAATGAAGAAAACCACCAACCCACTACCCAGCATGTAATCCCTTCCTCAAACCCTCACTACCCTCCCACTCTCAACCTCATACACGAACCCGGTAACCGGGACATCCAGCACCAATGGACTCTCTTTCAAAACCTTGACATCGTCAAGCACACTCTGTCTGAGATCCCGAAACGGTAAAAACGCAATATGGTTCGCGTCTTGGCCCAATTTGGTCAGGATCAGCTCTCGAAGCTGACCGTCGGAGAAAGTGAGCATGCCACAGTCGGTCTACACCGTACATCTCCTTATGTTAGCGACAGAATCCCTGTATTATTATTGAAGTGATTAGGGAAGGGAAGGGTACATGATGTATCACGATTATCTCTCTCGTTCCGAGCAGTTGCTGGGAGATGATAATGCTGCGGAGAGCGTCTGATGCGCGACCCCCTGCGTTGCGGATAACGTGGGCGTCGCCTTCTTCGAGGGAGAGTGCTTTTGCGGGATCTAGTTTGCTTTAGTTTCTGAAGAGTAGGGAAGTGGTAGGGAGATGGGAGAGCAGCATACCGAGTCTTGCATCCATGCATGTCAGTACGGCTACCTTTCTATAGTCGGTCATGTTAGCCTCTCTGCCTGTTTCAATGTGATGGGGTGCTACATGCCGCTTCGGTGGCAGCTGGAGATCGCCTTTTGTGAACGAGGCCGCGTATGCCGCGTTTGCCGATTCAATTTCTTGGGCTACGGACATGATGTAGTTAGTTAGAATGGCTGGATGAGGATACGGAAGTGTGAAGTGACGCTGACGATGGGATATTGGATGTTTTGATGCGGGGCTTACGCTGGTCATCCCAGCTCCCCACTCTTCCTAGATGCGCTCAATTTCGCTGGGATTGCGTGCTTATGGTGGCTTATTGGTAGGGCTGGGATGACATCACGATCGTTATTCGTTGATTTCCTCGTGTATATTGCTTTATAAACAGTGAGACTGTATTTGTATCAAGAGTTTGACTTGGTGATAGTGCTGCCCGACAAGATGTAGCGTATGGGATTCGGAACTTGATAGATTAGAATTAGCCCAAAGCTCCTTGCTATTACCTACAAGCTCACCATCACTTTCCTATCCATCTCTAATCTTCTCCCTTGAGTATCTCCAACAAAATCGCCTCCGCCTGCTGCAGCTCAAACTCAAGAGTACCGCCACTTCCGACAACCAGCTGCTCCTCCCTCTTCTCTCCCACCAAAGCGCCCGTCAAAACATCCACCTCCAATCCAGACACATTCACATCACTCTTCGCATTCGTCCCCGGCCCCTGCAGCCGCAGCACATCGACTTTCGCACCGGACGTCCAGCCCGTCTTAACCTCCACCGTCCTCGTCGGCCTCTCTCCGACCGACGTAGAATTCGAATCTGTCGCCCTCAACGTCGACGGGTTCGTTAACCCCTCGGAGGAATTCCATACCCCTAGATCCACGAATACAAGCTTCTCCAGATCAGCTTGGCCACCGAAGACCGCGTACCCTGCTAGATCAGAGGAATTGGCCCGACCGGGAAGTGCGGAAATTGTTTTCTTCTGTTCTCCCTTCCGATTCCTCCTGTGCAGCTGACCCTGCTGTCGATCACCAACAACATGAGCTAGAAACACATGCGACAGAAAATGAGCCCGCACACCCGCCACCAAACTCTCGCCCTTGTATTCATACGCCAGCGGCGTGAACGCAGAATACTCGCTCTGATGACCCAGGTGAAAGAAGACCTGATCCATTCCGATACTCGCCGCCGCGAGGACATAATCTGTCGCCCAGAGCGCCGCGCCGAACGTATCGCTAATGCCGCTGCGGCCGCTGCACGAGGCGGAGTTGGTTTCGCCGAGGGTGAGACGCGAGTGCGCGCGTTCTGCAGCTGCGACCTGTGGGATGTATTGGGAGATGTTAGTCCAGATGACGCTGTGGTTGGAGAGGAGGTCAAGAGAGAGGCGGGCTTCTCTCGGGGCGTCGCAGGTTGATTGCGGGTAGAGGTGCACGGTGTAGGATTCGATCAGACGGGGATTAATTAGACCAGCCTGGGTCACATTGATTATGTCGAAGTCGTCGATCTCGTCGTGTTGGTCGGCTACCCAAGGGGGGTCGGCAAAGACCGCGGCTTGGAACCGGGGTTTGTGCGAGGCGTTACGGTAGAATGGGGCCGTGGTGAGTTGGTGGGTTAGACGCTTCCATTGCGCAGTGTAGGTGCTTGTGTTCCAGGTTTGGTCGCGCCAGCCTTTGCTGATGTAGTGATCTATTTCGTTGCCGAGTTCGAAGAGCGAGAGTTGCGGTCCGAGATGTCGGATCGCGGCCTCAGCTTGCTGCATGGCGTTGGTCCAGGAGGAGGATTCATTGCGGAGGTTGAGCGTGTAGATGAGGTCGGTTCCCGCGGGGAAGTAGTCGGTCCAGCCGTTGTACCAGGAGTCTTGGACTTTGAGGACTTCGACGACCGTGTCGTTGGGGAGGGCTTGTGAGGGGACCGGGAGGGTCTTGTCGAATATGGTCTGGTCGGCGATGTTTCCTCCTACTCGTATCGGGGCAGGCACTCCGGCGATATCAGCAATGTGACCGAGCACGGTGGAGGCGAGAGGGCTTTTCAGGTAAGGGTCTAAAGAGACAGGTTCGATTGAGTACCCATACAGGTCTGGTCGGAGGGCTCTGCGCGAGCTGTTCAATGGGACTTGGATTGAGACTGAAGATGCCAACGCCCAATTGGACAGGAGTAGAAGGGACTGGAGGTGTCTCATCTTGCCACCAAGCAGGTCACGGTGCTGCTATACTCAATACCGTGATAATGATAGAAAAATATAACAAAAGGTCCGCGCACTGAGCCGGACGCATCGAGCCATTTGAACTCGAACAATCTCTCAAAGCCACAGGCTGATTGATGGCTTTTTTTCTCCGGTGGGGCTTATTTATCCGCGATTCCATGCATTTAGGCGTGCTTCTTCCCGAGGATCGACAGCCACAACGTCACAGATCGTACGATGTCATTCCAGGGCAGAGCAGCGGAAAAGTGACGCCTCCGCCGGACTGTCGGAATTTGCCGAGTGCGGGGAATGCGGGGTTAACTGAGGGGATGGCATCCTTGAATTCTTCCATCCTGCCCGTTAGAGACAGTCGGGAATTGTGCAGATTGGGTCACCATGACAGGGTTGGTTGAGTTAGTTATAAAAAATAGATAGGTTATGCTTTCGTCAATCCTTCTTATCGATTCGAGCCTTATTGAACTTGATTATCTGATAAACGAGTGTTTGCCGTAGCGCTAGAGAGGGCATACTTTCGCATCGTTCCTGAAGATCATATAATCACAAAGCATGACATTCATGCCGTACCCGAAACATATTATGCTGTTCCGTTTTTCGACCTTTCTGTCATGAAGGCTAGCAAGTTATATGTTCTTCACGGAAGCGAAAAATTGAGGTATTTCTGATTGCCAACTGTGAGATAGATCTCACTACACTAGAACCCTGGGTTGGATGTATTCAGTACAAGATGGAATCGACAGTTAAATTTGTCCCAACGCCTAAACATGGTTAGTTGCCGCCAGGGACCCGAACAGCCGATCAGGGTGTAATCGGCAGGAAGGGAGTGATACCCATCAAATACACGCATTAGGTGTGGCCAAATTTCTCAACGCAGCCACGAATATTGAGCCCAATTATATCCACATTCAAAGACCAACCAAACAATCAATCAATCACGATCTCCTCACTCCACCCCCTGCACGCCCCCCGCAAATCTCCTCTCATACTCACTAATCGCCTCGATCTTCTTCGCGCTCCCACTCCCCTCGTCAAAGGTATACGTCACCCATTCAGTGGCAAGCTTCTTTGCCAACTCCACCCCAATAACCCTTTGTCCGAAACACAACACTTGCGCATTATTGCTCAACACCGCTCTCTCAACACTGAATGAGTCGTGCGCCGTCACCGCCCGGATCCCAGGGACTTTGTTCGCCGAAATCGAAACGCCCATTCCTGTGCCGCAGATTAGGAGGGCGCGGTCCGCTTCGCCGTTGCGAACTAGTAGAGAGGCTTGCACGGCGGGGTGTGGGTAGGCGGTTTTGTCGGATGAGTTGTGCACACCGACGTCTGTGATTGAGGAGACGAGGGGGTTGGACTCGAGTGTTTTCTTGATCGCTTCTTTGTAGTCCAAGCCTGCTTCGTCGCAGGCCATGGCGAGGCGTAGGGGGGTGGTGTTTGTTGTGGTCATTTTGATGTTTTTGGTAGTTCGTTGTTTGGAGGTGATGGTTCTGGAGAAGATAGGGAAGATACTGAGATACAAGCGTGAGGTTCATTTGTAATATCAAATTCTGGCTCCCAGCGGGCACATCTATCGTCTCATAGGCTGGATGAGAGTCCCAGTCGGGACGGGTAGACATTTCGTGTCTATGACATCGTTGACCTGCGGGATCCAATGATGGAGCTGCATTGGTGTGTAATCGGGGTTGCCTTCTCTGGACAAGCCGTGGACTCAAAACCTTTCGATAAATATCCCCAAGGCAGTTGCTGCGACTAGATGCACATTCAAGTGCACAATCGCATCTCATTGTCATGAAACCTCGGCATCCTGGAGAACGTGAGGAATCTCATCTCAGTGACGCTCGGCATCCGCAGATTTGTGGGGAAATCCACCCCCACAACCAATGATTGACCCCCTGATAAGAGTCCCTCGCAGACCAACAGCAACCTACTTGATCACAGAGTGCGATTGGCCCTGCTGGGATAAAAACGTAACAGATAACCTCCGTGCCCCTGAATAACCTCTCTCCGCGACAAGACCTCGCTCGAAGCTGTAACTGTAGGATCAGACCGTAGTAGAAACTAATCCGCTAGGCGTTTTAGCTCGCCTCAGGAAATTAATCACCACTGCCAAGCGGGCTCTCCTCACGCGATGCGACGGTAATTAGCGCCTGTCGCTTAAATAATCTGTTGGAAGATGATCAGGTCGTGTGCTCATGAGGACTGCCCCGTTCTGCTAGTAGAAAGTGCCAAACCCGTGGCGTTGATAGTCTATCCGTGACGAATGGTAAATCCACGCGATTGGATGAGCATCTGCAGGTCCTAGATAAGCGACCTCTTAGAATGCCATTATGCACGTTTATCACCGGTGCAATCAATCCTTCTATCCGATCTCCATTGTGACTGCAACCCAGGCGATATCCACTCGACGTCAATGTGCCTGAGAGAGACAACTACTCCGTCGGTGCTCCTTCGTATGGACGCGGCCCCTTCAGGATAGACCACCCCAGGCTCGCTAAACGAGAAATTGCGATCATCAAAGAAGTAAAGATCTGGCCGGGGTACCCGGCGGCAAAGATAACTCTGGGGGTTTGACTGGACAGACATGTGGCCAAGTCGGGTGTGGAGATTAGTAGGTTGCATGCGATGAGCCCTGAGGAAACATACGAGATATCATTGTGAAGTCGTTTCACGATGCACCTTGAGTGTAGCATTTCACTTCGCATTTGCCAAAGGTTTCCCCTCACGGTGAATGAAACTGAAGCATGCAATTTGGGGGCAAATGGAACCGGAGTTTCAACATCTGAGAGGACGGCGTACTCGAGAGATAGACGAACAGAAAGTTATAAAAGCGTGTCTCCGAGTGCATTGAAGTCAATGAATCAAAGCATCTCAACAAGCAGATAACCCAAGAAACAAGCTCTCGCCCAAACCGAAAATGTTCAAATCAGTCTTCGGTCTTCTTCTCACCTCCGGCCTCGCCGCAGCTCACATGCAGCTGAGCTGGCCTTATCCTTTGCGCAGCGCCTTGGATCCCGAGGGCGATCCCTCAACGATTGATTATTCGATGACCAGTCCTCTTGAAAGCAGTGGTAAGTCAAGTCATTCACCCGAGGGCAGTCTGTTTATCTAATCTCACATTCGTAGGATCCAACTTCCCATGCAAAGGATACCACAAGAACACCCCCTGGCGCACTACCGCGAACTGGGCCGCCGGCGGAACATACAACATCTCGCTGTCCGGCTCCGCGACCCACGGCGGAGGATCATGCCAGCTCTCATTGAGCTACGACAATGGCAACACGTTCAAAGTGATCGAGTCCATGATGGGCGGGTGCCCGTTGACCACTGAATATGACTTCCAGCTTCCCGGTGACGTTGCTGACGGCAAAGCCCTGTTTGCCTGGTCTTGGTTCAACCTGGTCGGCAATCGTGAGATGTATATGAACTGTGCCGATGTCGAGATCACCGGGGGTAGTGGTAGTACTGCTTCGTTTGAGGAGGCGTATCCGGATATGTTCGTGGCTAATGTCGGCAATGGATGCAAGACGGCTGAGAATACGCACACGGTCTTTGCTGAGCCGGGTGAGCAGGTCATTTACGATGACGGAGTTAGTGAGTCGTCGGAGCCATTCCCAGTCTGTTAATCGAGTGCTCTGTATGTCGATGTGTGCCGCAACGGGTTCAATCGGCTCGTTTTAGTTAACAGTTTCGTTTTGTTGTGCTATTCTGTTTCAGTATCATTCAAACCAATGCACCAAGTCCTTTTAGCATTATTTAGACGGCATTTCGTAGTTAAGGGCTATCGTGCCCTGTCATGCAGTACCAGGAAGCAAACATCGTCCTGTTTATGGGAAAAGGTAGTGAGTGGATGTTGACAATGTTGCTGATCAGCCTTTCGAACATGTCCATAATGACCTCACTAATGGACAAGTCAAGCTTAGTTAATCCGACCAAGGCACAGATGTAGGCGTGCCTGCATACCATGACCAGGTCAGCCTGTATCCCCGCATTGCCGGCTCCACGCTCAGTCCCCGACCAGTGGACCAAGCTCGCCCCTAGACGAAGCATGATCCAGGCCCTACAGAAACAAATCTAGACTGTAGACGAACATGATGAGCGCCAAGCGCGACAGAAGGATAGCCGAGCAGCGGTAGAACCGAATCGGAAAAACGAACCCACAGGCACCCCAAAACCGGGCCAAGAGAAAATCAAGAAGGAATACCGTGCAGGAAAAGGAAACTGAAGCGAGTCCAAGGAGGGAATGACGTCATCCAGTTCGTACTGCACGGCCACAACCTGCGCCATGTGTGGCTTGCCGGCTTGCCGGTCCCGGCGGCATCTCCTTCTTCCCCAGTCATTCGCGTTTGTGTTTGCCAATGCCGACTCGTCCGCTCCACAATCCTCAGTCATCAACGGTTCTCGCCCGCTACATCATAGGTTTCCATGCCAAGTCTAGAACTGGAACCCACAATTGACGTCCCTGGGCTCCGGAGATGTCCTACGTCATGCTCTGTAAAAAAAAAAGTCGAATCGCAACCGGTTTGCCACGGGCTCGCCAGAACACTCTTAAGCGATTTGCCTCGCTCGGTTCACGATGCCTTCTTTCTCCCTGACCAACTTTTTTTCCGCCCCAGTTGTCTGCCAACGTCATATCCACCATGTCTTCCACCATGACCACGACTAAAAAGCCATCCATCGTCCCTACCACTAGAAAGATTGTCTGCTTCTCAGGTACGCCCCGGCTTGTCCCCCTGTCGATCTACGCCACACCAAGACCAATCTAACCTGATCAGACTTCGATGGCACTATCTTCATGCAAGATAGTGGCCACGTCCTCGTCGACGCCCTAGGATGTGGCGCGGAAGGTCGCCGGAAGTTCGAGGAGGAGATCAAGACGGGGGCCCGCTCGTTCGTCGAAGTCTCCGAGGATATGTGGGGGTCGCTGAAAATCCCCTTCTCGGATGGTTTCGAAATCATGCAACAACAACTGGATTTGGATCCTGGTTTCAAGGAATTCCACCAGTTCTGTGTTGCCAACAAAATCGATTTCAATATCATTAGCGCCGGTCTCAAGCCCGTTCTGGCGCAGGTCTTGAAACAATTCCTCGGTCCTGAAGAGGTAGGCGCTCCTCCGTTCACGACCAATGAGCAGCGAAGTCTAACAGGGGCAGGCCTCGCAAATCGAAATCGTCGCCAACGATGCAGACATCCGCGAAGAGGGTGGCCAGTGGAAGCCCATCTGGCGTCATGACACTCCGCTCGGACATGACAAGGCCCGCTCCATCCAGGAGGGCCGCGCTCTGGCCGAGAAATACTCTCTGGACAACGAGATCCCTCTCATCATCTTCATTGGCGACGGCGTTTCGGATCTGCCCGCCGCGCGGGAGGCTGACGTGCTGTTCGCGCGCAAGGGCCTGCGGTTGGAAGAATACTGCAAGGAAAATCACATCCCGTATATTCCGTTTGAGGACTTTTCCGAGATCAAGCGGGAGGTGCAGAAGATCATGAAGGAGGACGAGGAGAAGACGGGCGGCCAGGGCGTGCCGGCTCGGTTTAACCCGCGCGCCAACATGTGGCGTCGCATCTCTAGCAAACAAGCAGTATGTCTTCTGTGCTCATCCTTTGCGCTATCTAGACGCTGACCCATCTCAGGTTCCTCAGTTCGTTGCCGCTACACCGAGGGAGGAGAAGATGATGCTGTGGCCGGAAAGGTTCTCCGAGTTACAGGCGGAGAAGGTCAAGGACAAAGCTGCCCAGTAAAGGATGTAATGGGTGTATTCACGGTTTAGTCTGTTCCTTTATGCTGGCATATTGGATGGGTCAACGATTTAGACTTTAATTATTTGATGAATATAAATATTCCTTTCTTTCTCATCACCCTATGCCTTGGGTTCCTTGTAAGCGTACGGGCTGTAGGGAGGCCATTCATGATCCAGGTGGATGAGATCAATTATTGAGATTGTTATGAAGGTATTAGTTATTGAAGAGGCTTCCTCGGTGGCTAAAGGGGCATTAGCTTATCGTCGCCATCAACTCTCGTTACAGCTTCTAAAATCAGTGCCCGAAATATATATTCGGCGGGTATCCGATTCCTAATGTTGCCTCACTGGAGATTGAAAGCAAATAAAGTGATGAAGATGGTGGCCTCATGGCGGCATCGAAGCAGAGAAGAAATTTGAAGGGGGTTGTATAGGAAGAAAGAAGTCTGTCTTGGTGTTGCACTGATGAAATGGCCAAAGGAGGGGAAGGCTTGGCAGTTGGGCCTCAGGCACTCCGCTCGCTTCTTCATCTCGACCGGCGCCGCACAACTTCAACTCTCGACACGTCCGCAACTCCATCTCACACAGTCAACCAATCTGACAGAGCCAGAGAGCAGCATAGATTCAAGCACAGAATTTGCAAACCAAGATTCGGACAGCGCATAAATCTGATGCCAACCAGCTCGGGTAAACAGCGCCCGCCATCAGGACTAAACCAAGAAGGGTTATAAGCAGCGCCAAGCAAACAAGCAAATGCTTAGTCTCGGCCTTGCACTGGAGCGACCCACCTCGATATGCCGCGGGCCTTGGGCTGAAGGCAAAAGACCGTGAGATACGGGACTGTGCGACCGCTTGAATGCGCTGCTGACGCCGTGTCAGACTGCCATTGCTTCATATCCAGCCCCTGCTGCGCCGCATCGCTCCACTTTTCGTGAAAAAAGGGGTCTAAACTAGGGAGAACAGAGTGAAGAAATTTGACCTTCGCATCCGCTGAATTGAGAAACAAGAGAATTTTGACGGGGCTTAACGAGCTTAGCTGAAAATCAATCCCCGCGACTGCCAATCATGACGGCTCGCCCCCATCCTTGCCAGCCGTGATGCTTTCCCGGTTGGGCACGACGGCGGTCGCACCGATTCTTCAGGACATTTAAAGTCTGGTCAGGCCTCTGCCTGTTGCTTTTCCGTATAGCCACGATTGATTTACCATTCTCGAGTCTACCATGTTTCTTCGAAAGACAATCATCAAAGGAGTCGCATCCGGGGTTGGTCTGGCCTCCGAGAGCATCACCGCCTACAAGGCGAACAGAAAATCCCAGAATGAATCACCTGCAGAAGAAACTTCTCCTGAATCATCCACCACGCCGCCTAGCGCCCCTCAGCATGAATATCAACATGAGCGTGAACGGGAAGTTGAACATGAACAGATTATGGAAGAGCAACACGAAGCAGAATGGGAGCTTGACGAGGCTCAAGATCAGCTCCATCACGACTCTCCGCCCGAGTATACGCCCACACAAGATGTCGATCAACTAGCCCGCGCGTTCCTGGAATCCCATCCCGCGGCGTACTCGGTTCCCGCTGGACACCCACAACTCCCCTACCCGGTGATCCTGCCGCAACGGCGACCTCGATCGCGCAAGCGTGGCTTCATCCGGGCTTACGCGCCGGTTCTGGACGGTTTTGGCATCGACCAGGCCATGTTCATCGACTTTCTGGAGACATCCAATAAAGCATGCCAGGCTGCGGGGTGGATTGGGGCGATCAACTTGGCCTCCATCGGCACGATGTTCCTGCCGTCGGCGATAGGAATTGCTGTATCCGTCATGATCCAGATCGGAACCGACGTTGCTATCGTGGCCGAAAACCGGAGAAAGTTAGTCACCTTCCCAGAGTTATCATGAGTTGGTGCTAACATCAGCAGAACAAATACCTACTTTGATAAGATCAACCAGGAGATGTTTCATCCTCGTGGCCTGCACTGTCTCGTCATGACCTGGAAACCGGAATCTGATTCCCCTTGCGTTAGCTTCGATTTGAACTCGGCTATCTCGAACTCCGTCGACCACGGAGGATCTGGGTGGATGAACAAGATGAAACATAAGTATAAGTCATCCGACGGAAAGACATATGGGAACTTGCCCTTTCCAGAGACGGCCCCGCTCGTATTCCCGGATCTTGATGAGCTGGCGGCGCAGAGCCCCGATGCGGAAAAGAAGTTGAAAGAAGCCAATTCGCGACGAGCCTTTATGGCGGATTACTTGGATCGGAGAGGCCAGGCTGAGTTTGTACGTTTCTCTATCCTCAATTCTGTTTGTTTGGTGGAGATGATACTAATGACCAATCAGATAATGGAAAATCCAACTAGCGACCTCAACAAAGCCCCCAAACCTGAATTCACATCCCGCTACGCAGACCCAAGTCATCCCGCCAGCAGCGGTTCTCTCATGGGCCTTGTCACCGGTGGTCATTTTACAGGCGACCAGATTCGCCCGACGCGCGCACTAGGCGGTGGACTCGGTGGTGGTTTCCTCGGCCGGGGTCCGATAGGCCAGATCATCAGTGGAGTCCAGGCCTCGAGGTCTCGGAGCACAGGTGGGAGTGACCAACCACAATCTCAACACGGTGAAGACGGGCAAAGTCCCGGCGGATTCGGACTTGGATCTCGGAATCCGCGCGAAGGTTTACTTGGTGGAGGGATGAAGAAGATGTTGAAATCGGTCAGTCTCCATTCAAATACTACTTTATGTTAGATGGCTAATCCTGTCTAGAATGTTATGTATTTGATGATCGTGAACCTGCCGAAGGAGGAGGAGATGCGGCAGGCTAGGGAGATGCTTCGTCCTTGATAATAAATTGGTATTCATGTGCAGATGCATAGTATGTCTTTGATATCTTGCCAACGATCGATGCTCAACATTGCCTTTCCGTTTCTTTATTTTCTATTCTCCTTCTTCTTAGTACTTCTCCCCTTCCCGGGGGGTTCTCCAGTGCCTCTGACGTATCTTGAATAGTGGAGCGCCACGAAAGTCAGGTAGTTAATAATCACACATCAAGAATTCATTCATTATATCTAACCGTTCACCTCATTTCTTCCATCTATCGTTCTTCTTGATTTACCTTCTCCCTCACCAACCCATTCAACGCCCAAGCAATCAACCCCATTACACAAGTTACCCTACCATTCTATACGGGCAGAATAAAGGGCCCTCATGCACCTCCTTGCCTCTCAGCCAAACGCTGACGCCCAGGGGGCTTGGGTAGCCAAGTGGGCTTCATGCATACTCTCAGCGGAGGGCACAAGATAAAGACCATCGTGTCCCTGCCGCTGCCCAGACTACTTTTTCTGAGGACCGCGGTAGCTTTGCCTCCACTAGATCATCGATTGTCATTGCAACACTCTTTTAAACGGAACGCTTGGGTGGCTAAGTGGGCTTCTAGTTGCGCATTATTGATTGAATCGACGACGAAGATCAGCGCCGTTGTCACTCAGTTTGTTTGTTCAGGGGGTTTTGAAATACTTTCATCACTCACTTGGATCAAGGAACAGCTATCATTCCAAACAACATACGGGGCAAAAGCTCGTCTAGCCCAGTTTAATCCCTCGTTCATTCGACGACTAGAGCCCTCGAACCGATCCTTCTACCCATGTGGCTATTACCTGGTTAGTTTCTTTGAGTCGCATGAGGTTTCTCAATTCCTCCCGTGATGGTTGATTCAAAGCTAATATGGAGTTCAGTCAAGGGTCTAGTGCCAGTATGACTTCTGCGGGACACCTATCAGGCCTTTAAACCACTCCCTGAGGAGGCTGCTATAACCACACACGGCCGCGTGTGATGTGTCTGTGTCTGTGTTGTGTCTTAGTTGTTCTTGTCACTTCTTGTTTCTAGGGGGTTTCTCTAGATATTATCTTTCTTGTTTGTTCTTCTTATTTTCATTTCGTTTCATTTATTAATTTCTTTTTTTTTTTTTTTTAAAAAAAAGAAGGCCCCCGCTCTTTATGGTCAGTGGCAGGCAAATGAGTGAGACTCTGCTATTCCTGAATACTCTGAGCCCTTCGTACCCAGTGGTATCTGCTACCTTACGATATGAAGGCAATCGCCCCTGGGAGTGCTCGAAGACAGCTCCAATACGAGATGGCGTGCAGCATTTGGAAAAGCACGAAGCAACCAGGGAAGTTATGTCGATAGCTGAAACCATAGGTTCTGGAAATTTGTTTCCGGCCAGATTATCAAGCGAAAGGAATCCAATGGATATTGCCGATTACTAGTAAGCTTGGTTTTCTTTGGTGAGATGGATAGATTTATATTGGTATTAATTCAGTTTTAACGACTGGCATAGTAACAACCAAGCTGCCGAACCGCCAAAATATCAAATGACAGAGATGTGGCATTTCTGTAACCGTGGCAGGTCGAGAAACGACGCACCTTTACTTCTTTGGAGCGACAATCAACGAGGGAAGACGGAGAAGTTATTCTCTGCTTCGATGCCGCCTGCGCGCGAATTTCAACTAGCCAGAGTCGCAGACCGGGAGCAGCCTCACAAACGTCTGCTAGAAACTATTTCGCTTGGAGACGAAAGCAAGCGCATATGAACCGTGGATGAAGATTCCAATAATATAGCAATTTTCAAAAAAGCCGAGGCCATCTGGGAACAGGCGATAGTCAGCTGGAACACCACCACCCGTGAGCCTACGACTGAAGAGTCAACAATCCGATATGTGAGACATTGACTATGATGTGATTCCTGCAATCCCCACATGATACGCGGAAATAATTTTTTAACAGTTCATCCACAAGCTATGTCGGCTGATGCAGAAGGGGAAGGAGAATGGAAGAGGCTACCCAGTCCACGGACACTCAACCTGTCGTTATCTTCCACCTGTTTTAGATACGGTACCTATCAACTAACTATATGCGAACTTAGGAGGTAATTAACCATCTTCTCATCAAGGCCAACTAAAACAGCGCGAAAGTAGATTGAAAAGAGAGAAGATAAACTTTCGCGGCTGGGGCTGCGTAAGTCCCACAGTCATCACACAAATAACCCCATCCCCTCTCTTTTTTTTGAGTCCTCCGGACCATTCACTTTCTACCCCTACCACCAGCCTCCCATCCCCCAATATGGCGGACCACCGGGAGACACCCCAGCCTAGCCAGGAAGGGTAGCTCAATTATATACTTAGACCATCCCGTTGCCAGCTCTTTAGCGCTGATTGTGATAATTTGGAGTCGGTTGCTCATTACCATCTTACTAAGAGAGACCGACGGACATAGGGGAGGCTTACGAGGCTTGAGGTCAGAGCACCTAAAGGACATATGATGACGCACCGATCCCTTGGATACCCGAATTCGTTGATATACCCGGTCCATCAAGAGTTCGCTTTCGGGAGTATGACTCGATATTATGACCAGTTTCTTCCAACTATTCAGTGAAGATACCTTTTTTCGCATCAATGAGTGGGAAAACTACACGTTCTTTCTCCATGCCGCGAGATACATTACTTCGGTTTTATCTTAAAAGCCTTGGAATTGAAATAAATGAAAGCGACTGAAAATGCTAGTGAGTATTGTTTAATCAGGTCTTTTCACACGCTCACAAAAGACCTAGTAGTAGGCCTTATTACTATCAAGTCGAAGAATTATTATCCAGAACGGGGATACGGAATATCGAGTCCACCATCGACATAGAGAGTAGTTTGAATTGCACACAAGACACGTGGGCGCGAGAACCCCGCAAATACCCCTGTCCAGTCACGGGATCCCCGCGCCGACAGCCTTGCTGACCTCTTCGGACATGCAATCTTGTTAAACTTTCACTCTAGACTGGCATTCATAGAGCAAAGAGGCTAGAGCAGCCCTGCTGACCATCATGGTCCGCGATGACCCCACTCTCGACAACGGAGCCTATACGGTGGGGATAATCTGTGCTCTAGGGCTGGAAATGAACGCCGTCCGCCATTATCTTGACCGAGAGCACAGATGTCTCCCCGTGAGTTCCCAAGACTCAACTATATACATCCTCGGGGAGCTCAGCGGCCATAATATTGTCATCGCTTGTCTTCCAGGGAATCAAGGCAAAAGCGCCTCCGCGATCGCTGCGACGAATATGGCGCGCTCATTCCCATCGATCAAATATCGTGTCCTAGTTGGTATTGGAGGAGGTGCACCAAGCGCAAAAAATGATATACGCTTGGGTGATGTGGTGGTCAGCATGGCTACTGATGCTCATGGGGGTGTCGTCCAATATGACCTCGGTAAAGATACCGAAACAGGATTTGTGAGAAAAGGCTTCACTAGTTCTCCGCCGTCAGTCCTAAGAGGGGCCGTGTACAAAATGCAAAACGAGCATGTTTATCGATTACATTCTAGAAATGACATCCATGAACCAGCTCTGGGTACATACCCGAGACCTTCGGAGCCTGACATTTTATTTGAAGCGACTTATCCCCATCAATCTGTTGAATCGTCATGCGAAGAATGTGACTCGAACATGGCTCTACAACGTTCACCGCGTCCTGATAATATGCCGAGAATATCCTATGGCTTGATAGCATCCGGAGATCGTGTGATTAAGAGTGGCATCAAACGAAATGCGATCATCGAGGAAATCAATGACGATGTTTTGTGCTTCGAGATGGAGGCTGCTGGGTTGATGAACGAATTCCCTGCTGTTGTCATACGTGGTATTTCCGATTATGCCGACTCACACAAGAATGATACATGGCAGCCCTATGCCGCTGCCTCTGCCGCCGCGTGCGCGAAAGAGCTGCTGTCCCACTTGGAACCCGAGAAACTTCACCTTGATAAGCCTTCGACTCGGGCATCTCTAGGATCAAGTGGAATTTTACATCAATTCCTTGCCGACATTTGTGAAACTGATCCGCGAAACGAAATGACAAGAATCATGCAAAGCAAGGGTGGCTTGATACCCGAGTGCAACAGCTGGATCATGGAAAGTCCTGAGTTGCAAACATGGCAAAGCAGTGATGGTGCTCGCCTACTATGGATCAAAGGTGGCCCCGGAAAAGGCAAGACAATGGCAATGATCGGCCTAGTAGACTCACATGCTGCCCAAATACCAGATCGAGACATTTTCTGCTACTTCTTCTGCCAAAACAGCATACCTCATCTCAATAACGCAGTATCCGTGCTCCGGGCGCTTGTTTGGAAATTACTCTGGACGAATCATGGGCTTCAAAAGTACATACCGAACGAGTACAAGTGCAAGAAAGACCACGGGAAAGAGGTGTTCGAGAGTCCCAACGCGTTCGCCATGCTTACAACTATGCTTTCCGAAGTACTTAGGGATGAGACCCTGGCCAGAGTATTTATCGTGGTTGATGCTCTAGATGAATGCGATAATGGCATGGGAGACCTCTCAGAATGGATCTTACTGCAGTCAGCAGACTCATTATCGAAGGCCAAATGGCTCATTTCCAGTCGACACATTCCTCAAATTGAAGAGCTCCTGCGCCCCGGAAATCACAAAATCTGCCTGGACCTCGACTCAAGCGAAGCTCACATGTTGAATTCCGTGAACCACTTTATTGGACGAAAGACTGACCAGCTTGCGGATAGAAAAGGTCTTTCCCCAAGAGAACGGGAAGAAATACGGAGTATATTGGAGAACAAGTCGGAGTCTACATTTCTTTGGGTCGCGTTAGTCTGCCAACGCCTGCAGGTAACTTCGCGAAGAAAACTGAAAATGGAACTAGAAAAGTTACCATCAGGTTTAGGTCCGCTGTATGATCGAATGCTGGAGCGTCTTGAGGCTATGAAGGACGAAGATGACAAAGACTTGTGCAAAACGGTTCTGAGGGTGGTCGTCCTCTCCCTCCGACCTCTCAATCTCGCAGAGCTGGGGACGATAGCAGGGCTTCCCGTCGATTCAATAGGGTATGTGGATGAATTAGTCGAACTTTGCAGTTCATATCTACTCATTCGCAGTGGCTATGTCTACGTCGTACATCAATCCGCCAAAGACTACTTCTGCAACGGCATGGGCCAAAGGTTATTTGCAGACGGGCTTGCGAATGAACACAATACATTGTCTCAACGCATGCTCGACGTTATGGAGTCTAAATTGACTCGAAACATGTACGGCTTAGACAACCCTGGTACTTTGGTCGAAGAGATCATCCGTTCCCAGTTTGACCCCCTTGCGGTACTGAGCTATCCCGCCACACATTGGGTGGAACATTTGGCAAATTCAATATCTTATCTACCATCTAACTCATATATACAGACAGGCCTATATGATGAAGGAAAAATTGATTATTTTTTGAGGAAGCATTTTCTCCATTGGTTGGAGGCCTTAAGCCTAATGGGCTTGTTAGCACGTTCTCTTCCGATGATCCGAAGTCTGCAGAATTTGTTGAAGGTGAGGACTCGAAAGTTCACAGATAAGCTAAACGATCCACACTTATCATGCTTTCTAGAAATCTCCTTCTTCGAACCAACGCATGATTGACATGATTCAAGATGCGTACCAATTTGTCGTCTACAACAAGACTTGCATTGAGACTGCACCTCTCCAGGTCTACTATTCTGCCCTTGTGTTCAGTCCCCAAAGAAGCATCATTAAAAAAATCTTCCACCATGAAATGCCGCAATTGTTGGTCAATCCTCAGATGCTGGACGAGGAATGGAGTCCTTGCCTGCACATTCTTGAGGGACATACCGAACAAGTCTTGGGAGCCGTCTTCACTCCGGACAACCGATTCGTTGTGTCCGGGTCCGACGACTGTAGTATTCGAATATGGGACACAGAGAGCGGCGCCACCGTGCGCTGTTTGAAGGACCATACAGGACCCGTTATGAATCTGGCAGTATCGCCTGACGGTCGCTGGATAGGCTCCACCTCTGTGGACTGCACTGTTCGTCTATGGAACCTCCATACTGGTACCCTAGAGATGGTTTCCAACACCAATAATTACAACAGCATACTCACGTTCTCGATGGACAGCAAGAGCATCATCTTTCTGTCTGCTCATAACGTCATACAGATCTGGGATCTTCACGCAAAGGTACGGAGACATGCCTATCAGCTCCAGTCAGGTCTTGTGGGCCCCACGGCGCTTTCACCCAATGGAAAGTGGGTAGCTTCGGTTGATTCTAGCGGCATCATCAGGCTAGGAGATATATACACGGGAAAGATGCACAAGATGTTTAGGCCCGAAGGACTTGTATCTTCAATTGTTTTCTTGTCCAACGATTTAGAGATTGCGTCCATCTCTCGCAGTGAAGGGGCTGTCCAGGTATGGGACATTAGGACCGGATCCATGCAGTGTTCATACCAGGGTAATACGGGCACAATCATGTCTACAGTCTGTCTGCCGGATGGGCGAAGGGTGGCAATATCAGCCTATGAGACAGTTAAAATCCGGGATATGAAGGATGATGACATTCTGCAAAGTTTTTCGGGGCACCATGACCTCATTCAAACTGTCCACCTATCGTCCGATGGCCGGCGAGTAGTTTCAGGCTCTGAAGACAATACACTCAGGATCTGGAACATTGATTCAGCACGCTTCCGCCCAACTGCTTCGCGTCCCATGGGGGATATTGAAATACTTGTTTTATCACCCGATTCCCGCGTCGTTGCCTCGGCATGGTCAGATAGCCAGGTTCGGTTATGGTGCGTGCAAACGGGATTCTTACTACATACCTTTGGGAATATTGATGTAGACCCAAAAATTGCATTCTCATCCAACAGTCAATGCCTCGCGACACTGGATGCTGACGGCTACATCCGAATTTGGGATTGTGCTTCTGGGTTTGCCATGCACACGTTGCATTCCGGTGCGGAGTCTCTGGATCATGAATTATACGCCAACGATATTCCATTGTTTAACAACCATACACGAAGCTTTTTAACAAGAAGGGAAGATGAAAGCCAGGTGGAATTGACAGTGGAGTCACACAGTCAGTGGATCAATCACCTAGGAAAAAGGGTCTTATGGCTCCCAGGCATACACTTCCCCCTCTATACCGCGACGAGCCATTCCCTTTTCGTGATTGGTTCTTACACAGGGAGATTATTGATATTCGACATGGCTGGAGAAAGTTCTATATGAGTGACGAAGATCATACGCAAGCCAAACTTTCTTAGGGTGTCGATTAATTATTTTTACCATGTAAAGCTTGAATAACGAATTTATTCTGCGGGCTTACCTAAATTCCACGCTTGAGACGCTTCACCAACCTTGTCCACCTTTCGGCAAAAGCCCTATCACCATCCTCAGAGCGCCAGACAGTTTTGGCCCAATCTTGTTTCATCAATCCGAGAACTTCCCAATGCGTTCCCAGAAAGTGCATCATGTGTCTCTGCGTGGTCGTTTTGTTACTGTTCGTCTGGAACCTCAACCTTCTGCTCACCATCACAATAAACCTTGTTTATCGTAGGTGGAAGCCACTCCGGCTTATCCGTATGGTACGCACAAAAGTGGTTTACACGATGGACAAATCTACTTTCTGAACATCTGGAGCACCAGCCCGAGGAGGGCAGTAGATGATGTATAATATGCTTTTTCTCGCTTCTGTATCTAGATATGATACATCGCATCCGAACGGGCACATGAACGTGCCTGGGCTAGTTATTGGATCGGCGGACGAATAGTCGTCATGCCTGTACCTCTCAGCCGCGCGCCTTAGCGCGGAGTCCAGTTCACTCAGTCTGGTAGAATTATGCTCTTGGTGGGTTTCCTAAATGCTAACTGCTAAAGGAGCACTCACTTTATAGAGGGGCTCAAGATGGCGTTGACCACTTCCGGAGCGGGAACCCAACCACCTGGCCACCGTCGCATCCTGCGTTCTCTCAGAATAGGGTTTGCAGTTAACGCTGATGATTGGATGCTAGGTAGCTGAGACGTCGGCTTATCCTCATTGTGAGCCCGTGGTGTAGGATTATCTGAGCCTGTCGGGTACATTTTGCGGCTTTGGAGATCGCCGCAATATGCGGTATAGGGTTTGGCTCTGAGACGGTTACGAACGTTGATGACGAGGGGTAAATGGAGACCAAGGAACTAATTGTGACTATACAGGATTGTGAAAACCACCACAGTGAGAGAGGTGGCTACCTTTTTTGTCAACTGTTTGCTGTTGCCCACAATGTGTATCGGTTGGTTGTCAGGCGAGAACGAGGCTGGGATGAATGCAAGGATACATCAAGTAGTTACCCACCCAATCAATGATGTTCGACCCTCGGAGGCAATCTTCTAAGTATTCCATAAATCTTTTTATCTAAAACCTATAACCTTCGCCGTCTAATGGTGTCAAAGTGGATTGTTCAAGCGTAATCTGGATATCAATGTACAATCATACGTCAATATTTTGGTACAGCGACTCAAGGGGTCGTCTAGGGCTGGTGATGTATATATTGTTGTTGCTCGGTGCCAAGGCAACGAAAAAAAAAAAAAAAACATCCAGAGAACAATTCCAGCTACACACTCAATATCCGCGTATTAAACCACACCAGGACAGCTGAATGAGACTTGAAACGAATAGTCAAATCGCGTAAGTTGATCATGGCGTCGTGGGCGAAGAAGAGGCGCTCCTACGTGTTGTGTATAGAGGAGTACGAATGCTTGGCATATCCCAGGCACTAAGGCACCTCCGGTGGTGCAGTGCAGTTTCTGATTTTGCAGAGTTTTGCTTTCACTTACTGCCAACATTAGAATGTCCATTGAGGAAATTAGATAGAGTGAAGTGGTATGTTTGATAAGCTAAGTCCTGATGAGATGAAGTCACATGCCCGCAATCACGGGGTTGCCGCAGTCAACAACGCGTCGAGATAATCCGCCCACTTCTCTCCCGCATATCCCGTGTAGAAGTCAGGCCGAATCACCACAACCCCGGATTGATTCTCAACCCAGCTTGCTTGATATTCGGGGATGCCACTCTCACTGCGCTGATCGTCTGCACGAACATTCCAGAAATCCGCGACTTCCTGATACTTCTCTACCGCTGCTGATGAGGTCGAGCCAGCTTGGTCTCCAAGAAACATGACAACGAATTTGCCATATTGCAAGAGAGTGTATAGTCTCCTTTCCTCACCTGCACTAACTTCGTGGGAATCCGAGAGCGCGATGACGGTCAAATCAGGACAGCGATGACCAGCGACGAATTCTCCGAATTCCGACTCGCGGACCAAGATTCCTGGAGGATAGAACACACCCATGCCTGATTTATTAGCTTCATGGTTGGTATTCCAGCACGATTGACGTACCAGTGATATATCCCGCGTTTCTTTCTATCGCATCCACATATTCTAATGCCGTCTTCACAGTCGTCCGCACCAGCTTCGAAGCCACTTCAATAACTCCAGCCGCGACGGCACGCCGCTCGGTATCATAACTGCGGAGGACCTCGTGTCCCGAGAGGCCCTTGGCGGCCAGTCCAAGCCGCCAGGTTAATGCGAACGCATCTGCAATACCGGTATTGAGGCCCTGCCCGCCGTTCACCGCGTGGACATGTGCTGCATCGCCTGCCAGAACGATGCGACCGTCACCAGATTGGGAGATGAATGTCTCTGCGATACGTTCCTTGACTGGAATCGAATTAGTAGTTACCACGTACGATGCGAAAACAACATACTGTCAAATGTGCTAAACCACTCTGTCTTGAGGAATTCGACCTTGTGAGGTGCCATGTGCGCACGGACAGACGCTTCGGCCTTGGCCTGGGTGACTTCTCCTTCTAAGAGGATGTAGAACCGAGACATGCCGCGCTCTCTGGTTTCATTTGTTAACGGATTCTTATACACCTGAAATTATGGCTTACGTACCGAGGAATCCATGCCACCCTCGACTGCCCGTTAACCTGGAAGGTGATGATCTCCGGGCAAACTGGGAAGTCGGTCTCAACAAAAGTATCGAGAACAGCCCATATCATCTCTGGCTTTGTGCCCGTGAAAGGAATATCTAGTGCGGTTCGCACAAATGACCGCGCTCCATCTGCTGCTACGACATACTTGCCTCGAAATGTTTCGCCTTTATTGGTGGTGACCGAGGCACCCGTCGTGGACTCAGTGACTGACAACACAGTGCGACTGTAATCAACTGGGGTATCGAGTTGTTCGAGAAGAGCGGCCTCCACGCGCGGTTGGCCTATCATAAGAAAGTTCGGTCGGAAGGTGTGTTTCAGTGATGTCCACCAGTGGCTTTGGCGGGAGGTGAATTCGCCTGCCTCGAACGTCGAGCTTGCTAATAGCGCAAATGTTAGAAAACTCTTGAAAAAACAAAGGTCAACGTACTGTTGCAGGTTATTCCTTGTGGCAGGAGTTTCTCGAGTGTCTTAGAGACCTCGAGGTATTGCTGGGTGCGCGCATTCAGCGCATCAGCGCGACCCAAATCCAGGGGGCCTTCTTTAGCATCTGCAGTCGCATTAGAGGTTGTTGGCCTTTCTCCGAAGTTTACCCACCAAGAATTCGAATGGAGAGTCCTAATGAGCGAGCAAGGACGGCAATTGCCAGACCCGTAGGGCCACCTGCTACTGTCAGTACCGGCTGATATTTGTCTGGGCCCTACATACCTCCGACGATGACTAGGTCAACGCTGCTTTCTGTGGTTTCTGTTCCGATCGACATTTTTCGCTCTATGGGCGCAAAGGGAATTTGGCTGAGAGGGAGATTACCCCAATTCACTTCATATACTCATTGAATAATCTGCGGAATCTGTCCATACTCCACTCGATCCTTCGGCTCCATTCATGCTGAGACAAGATTGCGGCAAAATGAAGGAAGGGGGGGAGGGAAACAGCGATCGGCATTTCACTAAATCCATGTCGCCACGCCTTACTGGATGATACTAGCCATGCTGCAGGGCCGGATGACACGCCTGAAAGGGTCTAAAGAACACTATCGCTAGTGCGAGCCGACCCTAGCCTGTCATCCCGTTGGAGTAAGATGAAGAGAAATGACCATGCCACTGTCTTGGCAGTTCTGGACCTCCAATTCCCATGCCGTTAGCTCCTGCCGAACAGGCAACGGCGTCTAAAATCATGCAATGCAACCTCTTGGCCTGTGGCGTTGAGACCCGTTTGGATGAGGCAATGGCTGAATTTTCACGAACTTTATTTCGGAACCTCTTCATGGTTTTCCTCACTCCGATCAAGATCTGAAAGAAGTAAGCCACTGATGAGGAAGGAGGAAAGAGAGGTTAGGCATTCACCCCAGAAAAGAAATCATTATTCACTGGTAGTAGGGCCCCTCCGGCAACGCTGGCATTAGCAACATGCAGTCGAATAATCAAAAATTGTTAACTTGAAGTCTTCATCCATTAGCGTGTTTCCTGTCCTGGATTTTCCTCACTCCGGCCGAGATAAGATGGGAGTAGCCACAGTGGATCCGCCAAGGCAGCTTGTTACAGGCATTCAACCCTATTAGCAATCAGGAACCGGCTGTCAATTGCCAGTGTGCGGTCTGATTCCGCTACTTAATAAGCTGGTTTGCAAGCGTAGGAACTCTTATCCGCCTCCTTGTTCACGCTACCAGATATCTAAATTACATTGGACTCTAAGCTAGTCGGAATCCATTCTAGGATGGCGCCACAGATGACAAAGGTCTTTGTCAGGATGCTACCGGGAGAGGGTCCAGGGGTAGCAAAAATAGGGAAAAGAATATCCGAGTGAATACTACGTTCTGTTGGGATGAAACTCTTGGCCACTGGAATGATCCAATGAGATGGAGCCACCGTCGGTCTCCGTGCAGTTGATGCCGGTATATAATCTCGAGTGGATGAGGGTTGTGTTGGAAAATCCTGTGCCTGTCGATGTGACTTTTTCGCACTTCTTTCGCTCGAAGAACACACAGGATGGGTCGACTGTTGTCCAAATCCCACGGTTCGTCATCGACCCTGTCTCTTATGCAGGGTCGATTCGACGGACCCGCTCTGCAAACGGCCTGCAACATCCTGGACGTCCTTGACCGGTACCGTAGTGTTCTGCCGTCGAACGTCGAGGACCGCTCGGATGAAGGCAACCTCAAGTTTCTGTCCATAATCTATGGCCAAGTACGCACACAGAAGGCAATCCAGCTTGTATTGCCTGCATTCCCTTTCAAGTCGCCCAACCGCCAGAGCAAGACTCTAGGTAGCCTACCGGACAAGGGCGAAGAGATTTCCTTGGCACATTTGAACGGACTCTGCGCTGCGATCGAGGACATTTATTCCCCAGGAGCCAAGCTGACAATCGCATCGGATGGTTTGGTTTACAACGGTAAGTGCTCTTCCCGATCTTTGGCTTTGCGTTCTAACTTCATCAGACCTTCTGGGTGTCCCCGACAGGGAGGTTTGGGAGTACGGACAGACCCTGCGTGCCATGGTCCGAGAGAAGGAATTCACCAACATCAGCTTCGTCCATCTGCGCGATCTTCTCTACATGGTCAATGAGATTCCTCTTGACGCGAAGACCTATGGGGAGAGAGCACCACAATTCCGCGAAGACCTGATTAATATTCACACTCCCTCGGACCATAATGTTAACGAGCGTATTGCATCGGATGACGACGTCTGCACGACGTACCGCGGATACATCAAATTTCTCACGAAGGATTTGGCACATACCATGGAGGACAGTACAAAGAGCCAACACAAGAAAAAATGCGAGCAGATCGCCAAGAAGATGATCGTCAGGGGAGCTGTACGTTAAATGAACCAGGCCGACGACTGGAGCTAATACCAAGTAGGCATTCGCACAAGCCATCGCCAAGTCCTTCCCTGACCATGTCCGACTGTCTATTCATCCCTCAAATGGATCACGAAAAATCTCGATCTCTGTTCTTCCGCAGACCATCTCGCCCGTTACGCCTTGGCACTCGGCGCCTTATTTTAGCATTGACGGACACATGAAGTTCGAGCATCGAGACGTGTTTCATGGTGACGAGAAGACGGAACTCGTCTCTCGGAATGGACAGCCGTGGTGCTTTCGAGAGAGGAGTGATCTCTACTCGTGGTCCAGTGATGTCGGAATCGAGTTCAACTACCCTTGTGGTATAACTGTTCAGGCTGTGAATGATACACGGCCGTCGTTCAAAGATGTGGACATGCAGAAGCTCCGTTTGCTTTCGCAAGAAAACTCCCCCATCGTCCTGCGAGGGTTCGGAGATACCCTCGACCGGGATCTTTTCGTTCAAAAGGCCGAGGAGATGGGAACACCCGTAGGATGGAAGTTCGGCCTCATCCTCGAAGTGAAAGATCACGGATCCGACGGCAAGGGGTTGAACAACGTTCTTTCCGCAGAATGGATGCCGTACCATTATGATGGACTGTTCAAGATAAAAAAAGAGATCGGCCCCGACGGCAACGAAAAGGTTGTCTCTCTTCCTCCTAAGTATGTTCTTACCCCTCGTCTCATACACTATTCAGCGAGCTAATCTCGAATTTAGTTTCCAAATGTTTACTGCCATCACTCCCTCCCCCAAAAAGACTGGCTACACGCTCTTCGCACCCTCTCATCTTGTCTTCGCCAACCTGCCTCCTTCCCTCCCTCTATCAACACTCTGGCCCCTGACCTGGACCGTCCGCACTACCTCCTTTGACGACGCCCTCATTCCCAACCTCCCCCTCGTCATCCCTCACCCCGCTACAGGGCGACCATCTCTCCGCTACCATGAACCATGGCCGCAGGAGAGAACAGTCTTCGACCCAACTAGCGTGACTATTCATGGTGTCGACAACTCCGAGGCTGTCTGTGCGGTGTTGGACGGCCTGTTGCATGATCGACGAGTTTGTTATTGGCATGCTTGGGAAGAGGGAGACTTTCTGGTCAGTGATAATGTTAGTATGATGCATACGCGAAGCTCGTTTGTTAGCTTGGCGGAGAGGTGTTTGAGGAGGATTCATGTGGATTAGATTGTGGTCAGTTTGGCTTTGGGGAAAGGTTTTGCATTCATGGATATTTTGTATTGTACTGTAATTCGATATTTGTCTTGTGGATACAGCTTTTATGGAAAATAAACAATAGGGAGGATCTTTCTATACTTGGTAAGACGTTCGCTTAATAGAAAACAGAACTCTTCTGCGAAATTAACCGCAAATATGCCAAGCCTTGCTCTACGCCAGGAAGATGTGGAGAAGGATGATGATCAATTTAGGTCCTTCAGGCATTGGCGAGGAGGGAGTTGAGAGTAAGACTGCGTTATGTTTCGCTTGATTGTAAGGGTGTTATAACACTGGAAATAGTAGGACTACAGAACAAGACTATTCAGCTTCCTCATTGAAATCTTCTATTCGATGACTGATTGAGTTTTTTGTCTCTGTTTATCACTCGTGCGCAGCCCTTCTTCTCTCTCTTTCTCCGTCCACACCAATTCTGCTTTGTCTAATTTGATTTTGTAAACTTCTCAATAGCATAGCTTCACACTGACCTTGACTCGCCAGTTGACTGCGTGTGCTTTACCATTCCGGCTTAGATGTCAGTGATCAGAAAGTAGGCTAATTGAAAGCAACCTGTAAGGTACATAGGTGGAAGCAGCAGGTAAGGTGAGATTTATACATACTAACAGAATATCAGAATTGCCAAGGCATGCGCATTGAGATTAGCAAATTTAACATAATTCATTGAAACAAAGTACTATATCTCCCATGAGCGGAATTCAACAGCTCTGCATATTCTTGTTATGAGACGAGATGGGCAGGGTCACCGAAAACCATCGGCGGATTAGTTCTTTTGCTGTAACTATATCCACACAGTGGACACAACTGAGGACACAAACGTGTGGAGATAGAGCATTCCTTCAAACAATTCGGACATTTGTGCACCTTCAGCCTGGCTATCGGTTCTTGGGTTTCGAGAAGGTCAGCCGCAAAATCAGCAGTTTGCCGTAGGATCTGTTTGAAGCCATTCTCTTGTAGCAATCGATCAAGATGAGTCAAGGTAATCTTGACAATTGGGTCACGGAGGCCACGGTCAGTCGGAACCGTCTTTCTGTATGCATCCGCAATGGCAAGAGGAAAGTCTTTTAATTTCCAACTTGTTTCAATGCCGCTTATAAATCTCTCCCTTGCTCGCGACTTCAGTTTCGGTACGTCGTATTTGTCTCCCACCTGGTAGACGCTGATGTTGAATAGCATTGGCGAAAAACGATCCTCATCCTTGGCACTGCTGTCATAGGTTAAACCATACATGAAATATATCATCGCCTCAATAGCCGTAGGGTCATCTTCAGAAAGATCTACCGTGGCTGTTTTTGCCTCCTAACTAGTTCTTAGTACATTATCTTATTTGAAGATTGTTCTCCACTTACCACCCACTCGTTCCTAAGAGCACGGGTGAAAAACCCAGATTGTCCGCAAACAACCAACTTGTGCACTTTGAACTTTCGGTTCTTAGTCACGATTGTCATGTCTGAATACATTGACGAACGAAAATATCTACCAGTAGTTAGTACAATTGATACCTGAGGAAGGGGTGTATATAAACTGACTCGCGAATGCTGCAATCTAGATCACTCATCTTATTACGATCCTCCATAGGACCGGGCTGAGTTTGAGGTACGGCACGCCTGTCATCACCTCCCGTGGAGGAGCATTCCTCAGACTTTACCATAGCCGATAGCATATCACTGTTTGATTTTTGGGGGGAAAAGAAGCAATCGTTGAGACTGGCTGATCAACAAAGGCTAAAGGGCGGTAAGACGTAGGAAGAGTCGGTGCCTTCCAGACAAGAGGAAAGTGATTGAGTTATTACGTGATTGATGATGAGCTATACAGGGGTGGAATAACAAGGCCTTTTATCTTCGACTCGACGTGGTGTTCACGGTCGAGTTCATGGAACCTTCCGCTTCGAGTAGAGACCTTCCACATAGGGACGCGGCACTTACAATAGACATGCTTTATAGATAATAGAAGCGGCATGGAGCGTTTCCTGGGGTTTTCCATATACGAGTATGTTATTCTCAAGTGATTTCCGTCATTTCTCTCCTTCATTTGTCTGGTGTTGGTCCCATGAAACGCGGCAGCTAGACTTTGTTCTTTCTCGGCAAGTTCAAGTGTTCTTATTATCAGGCGCCAAGTGAGCTTTGCATCAGCATAATATGGTTATAACCTTGGAAGAATTGAAATTTAGCCTAATAGTATACTTTGCAATAAAGCCTCTGTCAAAGTATAATGTCCATAGTATATTTTTATACATGTAGCTTAGTATCGGGGCAGTCGTAGCATTCCTCGACGCTGAGACTATCGTCTGCTAGATAATCCCGAACTTTCTTTCTCACTGCCCGCATCTTGCAGGCCTGGCCCATGAAGTCGCTCAGGAATATGCCGCCGCCCATCGGTTTGATCTGTCCCATTCAGTCGACCAGCAAGTCACAGACAGGCCGGGTACTGGAATCCATAAGGTGTCTGCCCATCGGGAAGGATACGAGAGGAGTCATGCCCAAGCTATCTCGATGGCTATTTCAAGTTCCTCTGGGTATCCTTATAAGCTCGTGGGCCACTATTGCTGGCTGAGACATCAACACGGCATTGTCGACTATCTCGATACATGAAAAAACAGAAGGATATGGGCTGAAAGCAACCCTAGCTCGTCTCTACTGAGGAACACAGGAGCTAATCGAAGGTTGAGAAAAGGTGGCGATTTATACGCGAAAAGGAAGAGAAAGTGTACGGACGAACCTCGGGCTGCTATTGCCATATGCCCAGGTTCGCAAGATTCCTCATGGTCCTCCCACTGGTACGCTGGATTATCAAGCATGGCCCGTACCATGTCAATCCAATTAATTTATTCTTTTGAGAAAGTTGGCTGTTGTGAGTTTCAGTGGTCCATTCTGGCCTGCCTAGACTCATTTTGCTTCACACCAAGTTCCAGATTCTCTTGGATTTCGTAATACGTTTGATTCAATATGTCGGGTGCATATCGATCTGGAAAAAGGCTTTGAACTCCAGTGGAATGGGTTGTGTATGTCGACCCATGTGGAGAGAATTGGGAGAAGATATTTGTGTACCATCCAGAATCCCTTCGGGCCCTAGAGCATTCAATTATGTCATAGAAGATATTGTCTGATGCCGTCGGATGTAAGAAATCTGACGCTGATAGTCTGAGCTGGTACATGAAGGCGTTGACAACAGTTATTGCATGCCTTCAGGCATGTGCGCTTGCCAATGCATTTGGAATAGATATGTCCCTCTGGACTCTCGTTGGATGGAGAATATAACATCCGCATATGGCTCATCTGGTAATCGCATCCGTTTCTGTCTCTGTCTCTGCCTATACTCCTTCTTGAGAGCAGTGGAAATGATGATAGGGTCCAAGCCAACTGCAGGTTTTGACGGATTTTAAATAGCCGCATCCAATATTGTAGACGTGCTCCTGATCTGAGACTCCCTTTCAAGGCCATGCCTGCGTGTCGACCTTCAACTTGTTGAGCGTTTTGTAAGGAAAATGTGCGGTGACACTGTATCCTGCCAATCGGGTATGACGGAACTGGCCGCAGTATTGGTCACGATTCTCCAAACCGTGTTTTCCTTTACCGCAAGATACTGTTGGAATTCGGGATTTATTACCAGTGATAATGCAGATGTGATGAAGGATCTGAACATGTAGGTTTGTGAGGCAGGTTATCTGGTTGTAGTCAACGCAGAAAGTGGATTGGAGGCACTTTTCATCGATTAGGCATGAGCTGGATCTTAATTCTTGGCATTATTTGAGGCTTTTGCGTTGCGCACCCTATAGCCAGGAGGCATTATTCACCCTTCTAGCGTAGTGGGAAGACAATGGGTGATCAACGGGCCCTGAAAGAAGGTTTCCTGGGTCATCGACCGTCGCAAAGGTCTGATGGGTTCAGAATGGTTACCCGCAGTAGGCGCTACAGGCAGGAAGGGCGCATTCTGCGCGTCAAATAGGGTCTTCCTTGTGACAGACGCTGAACAAGGAGTATACTACGAGTCGTCTGTATATTAAGACATGGACAACCACGTTTCCGAGTATCGTATTGCGTCTGTCGAGATAGCTCCAAGGCATTTTAGCAAGATTAACGTTGCTACCATTCTCACCGGCAGCACTGAGCTATAGGCGGGAATCAATCGGGGGGAATCTCAAGTCTTGGTGTGACTGTGCCCTTTATTCGCTGTGTGAGTGAGTTTCTGAAACCGTCCTTTGAGGCATATGATTTCACTATCAGCCATATAATCCAGCATCTCTTGTGAGCCAACTCGATGTATCCGGGACTATATGGCAAACTTGACTTGTTATTGCTAGGTTTTGGAGTTGACTGAAGAAATTAGATGGACTTTAAGGCACAGAGCCTGGAGACTCAGGCCCATCGATACCAAATCAAATATGGACACCAATAGCCTGCAGGTCCCGAAGTAGAAGCAGACAAAGAAAGTATTCAAGTTAGGCAAGGCTCCGGTGAGCTGTTTTTCTACCTTTTCGTCGTCCGTATGAGCCAGATTGTTTGGCCTATCGCGAGAGGAAAACTGTTCTCCGGGAACTCGTTACGGCGTCTTCGTTGTAAGGTCTAATGACACGAAACTCTTCCTAGATGCGGACAATGCTCCAGTTTGAAATAAGTTGCGTTATGCCTTTCTGCCACGTTCCACCACAAATGTCGGGAAGAATAGCCTTCTTTGACGGGTTGTAAATAAGGATGTACTCAGAAGAGTTGGTCAGGTACATGTTAACCAACTCAAGGGAGCCTCGTCTTTCCGGCCTTTCCGCCATTGAACGGGATTTGCGAATTGATTCTGCGTCCGATCATGCAGTTGTCACCCTTAATATCCGTCCCCTGCGATACTTGGAAGATACAGAAAGTCTTCAATAGACCATGTCTCCTTCTCAAAAAGGATAATAAGTCGACCCGGTGGCTTATCATCTTGAGCTCAAGGGTTTTTCTGATTTTGTCTGCTGGGAGATGTACTGATCGCCACTTGCGTTCATGCTGCACAGGCAATCCTTTGATAGGGCCCAAGAAGCGTTTTACCATATCAGTGGCCGGAAATACCATTGCTCTGCAGAAGCAGCTCGATATATTCGTTGGTTCCGAATAGGCTGGTAAAGGTTCATACGCAAAACCTGCGATCAATACAAAAAGCCATAAATATACAGGACGGGCAGGGATCCAACCGCTTTGAACTCGCTTTCTATGCGCGCTAAAACGCTAGAGATAACATAGTAGAAATAGTAGCAGCCTGATCTATTATAGCTGCCAATAAGCCCAGTATCTCTGGGAGCTGCTCGTTATCTAGGGAATATATGATCGTCGAGTACTGTCTTGGTTAGCTATATCACTCTGTTTCAGGCGATTTAGAATTCCGTACGGCGTGATCCAGCAGTAGGCGTATAAAACGCCAATCGATGGCATTCGTTGCAATCCCCCAGATTGTTTTGGGAGTGTAACCGTTGCAGGACGAACGATAAACGAGGGTCCTGTGATGATTGGGCCATGGGCAGCCCAAACATTATATGGAGTAAGGCGACACCCACGTGATCTTGCCAAGAGAAGAGCGGAATGGAATCACGGGATTGCCGAAGAATGCAGAAGGAAGGCGGTGGGAAAGGGAGGGCCCCTTTATACACGTGACCCTCCAGCCCTGGTGACTATCACGTGCATCCCCAAGCGAGGGGGTGATCACCCGGACTGTTCACTTGTGAATATCATCTTTCAGTCACTCTACACCCAAAACCAGGAACTTCCATTCATCCAGCGGGATATTCAATTCAATTTACCTGCAAGGGCAGGAGGATAAGTGCTGCAGACCTCCCTATCCCGACGGGATGGCTCGCCCAGACGAGGAATGCTGCTTCGTGCATGCAATCTCCAACGAGCTCCATTTCCGTCTCCACTTACCTTCCCCATGCGTCCTCGTCCCGGCCTGTCCTCGATACGATTACCGGCTCTAGCACTTAGCTTCGACATCGCTTGTAACTAAACCAGTAAGAGAGTTCGCTAGTTTTCGGAAACGAGATTAACCAATCCGTGAATGAGTCAGTGTAGGATGAAGTTGTATAGTTTCATACAATGATGGGAGAACCATCTTCAACGTTCAGGTGAATGAATCTGGGGTATTGACTGCTACTCCAACCTGTCACTGCAGTAGCTACCATGGCAAGCTGCAAGCTGTCAGTCAATGCAAGCATGAACGATACCCTGCGCGAGACACACATAAACTTCACAGTGGATCCCACCACCCAGTGATAGTCCCATCCGGCCCGCTTCACAAAAATGAGTGCGCCGCAAAGCTTTTTCTCCTTTAGCTTCGTCGGGACTTCTTCCTTCTCTCCACGTTGTCTTCCCCCGGGGAGAGCTCTGCAATTGGACATCCGCGCAGCTATGTCCAATGACACGGCCCCGAAAGTGATCCAGCTGGTGAACTATTGATCGATCATCCAGTCCATGACCAGTTCGAACCGACGAACTCCCTGTTCTCTGTAGTAGATCCGCCATGGACGAACGGAATGTGTCGATCTCGCGTGGGAGGGACCAGAGCTCCAGATTCGTGGGACCTGGGATGGCACATAAATACAGCGGTGTCCACCTCTATGTGTCCCCAGTTTGAGCATTCTCCTTGCATCCACTCCTGCCAATATGTCCGCCCCCACGACCGACACCCAAGAAAGCGGTCCTGAGATCCCTCAGAACCAGGCTCCAACCCATGGACACGCCCACCATGACAGTATCACGCACGACTACGCGCAGGACATTATCAACCCCAACCGCCAAAGTGTTGTTTTCGATCACGCGCCCGATGCCGTCACACAGGACAACAACCGCACCAGCTACGCCGGGAACCGGTACAGCATGGCGGCCGATACGATTCGGATGAGCTACGCTAATGACGAGGAGGGGAATCGTCGCTCGTACCACGTCGGGTTTGGTCCGTTGGCGCATGTCAACACAGCCGAGACCCAGCTTCCAGCCTTCGGTGGTGAGATGCAGCCAGGTCTTTATCGGTCCGTGAAGAACCGTAAAATCGGTAACCCGGCGCCGTTGGGTCTCGCCGGTTTCGCGTTGACTACGTTCATTCTGGGATGTATCAATATGCAGGCGCGCGATATCACTGAGCCAAATATTGTGGTTGGGTCGGCGTTTGCGTATGGTGGGCTGGTGCAGTTGTTGGCTGGAATGTGGTATGTCTTCTCTCACTCCTCTTTGATGATAAGGTGGAGCATGGGGTTAATGTTCTGACAGGGAAATGGCCGCTGGAAACACTTTCGGTGCTACTGCTTTGTCCTCGTATGGCGGATTCTGGATCTCCCTGGCCATCGTCTTCACCCCGGGCGGATTCAATATCCAAGCTGCTCTAAAGGCAGCAGACAATGGATCAATGGGGATGTTCTATGACTCGCTGGGCCTGTTTCTCATGGTACGTCTTCACCCTCGGCCCTCAGATTAGTACTAATAATCTCAGGGCTGGTTTATATTCACTTTCCTCCTCGTGACCTGCACCGTCAAGTCGACGGTGACATTCTTCTCGCTCTTCCTGTCTCTTGATCTCGCTTTCCTGCTGCTCGGAATCGGATACATGCGACGCGACGCGATGGAAGTCCCAAACGAGGCCATTATCAAATCCGGCGGGTTCTTTGCGCTGCTGGCGGCGTTCTTGGCGTGGTATATTGCACTGGCGGGTATTGCGGACGATAGTAATAGTTTCTTTATTATCCCGGTGTTTCATTTCCCGTGGTCGGAGAAGGGGAGGAAGGGGAAGAAGGAGGCTTAATTTGGGAGGTTTTCGTGCAAAGTTGGTCTGACTTCTGCTTTGGAAACGGGACTGAGGGTAATGGCAGGGCTATGATTGGAGGGAGTATGGAATAGTACTGTTATTTATGATTATGGGATATGGATTGGATATGCTTATAAGTATAGGTCAGGATGATTAATGAACATATTTTCTTGTACATGTCCACGGACAGCTTCAACGGAGTAAATGGTGACGAAATTACGGAGGACAGTGTTTTGCGACCTCCCGCATCGGGAAACTCGTCAAGAATCAGACTCTTCGATCTTGCAGATCGACATAAAAAGGGGGCTCATAATTCTCTGGTAAGCTCCTCACCCTCGTATTTACTGGTCCTCATCGACACTAACTCGCGCTGGTCTTCCCCCATGTAGCTAGGCGATCGACTAGCGTGAGAACAAGCCGTCAGGGCTGACTGTTCGTATCAACCGGGACAGTCTTGACTGGTGCAGTGATGCAGAGAAGGATCGAGTTCCTGACTACTGCAGGAACAGTCTTCCGTGATTAGTTATTATATCAATTACCGGATTAGGAAAATCGTCAAGTCGACGGGAAGGCCTGAGATGATGCGCTCGATGATATAAGACTCCGTGGGATGCGGCCATGATTGCTCTTCAGATTCACCCTTTGCCAAAGCACCATCATCATGGCTTTCAAGACCCTCTCTCTCGCTGCTTTCCTCGCAGCCCATGTGCACACCCAGTCCGTCGACCCCGGCGTCGGCGCGAACCCCAAAGCCGAGGGTTCAACCAAGGAGGTGACCGCTGACGGCGGACCGAATGGGTATGTTCATGTCCACCATACCAACACATCCATGATACCCCCCCCCCCCCCCCCACCCACGTCATATCGTCCCACTGACTTAATATCTACAGCTCCCAAGAATGGTTGAACACCGGGATCACCTCTGACGGCTGGACCCCACCCTTCCTCTCCCTCTCCGACATCTACACGATCAGCCTGTCAGATTTCTACAACGGCATCGGCGGCCCCTGCGCCCAATACGATCAGTACTTCCAATCCAGCGCCACGAAATACAACATCGACCCCGTCATCCTGGCCGTCCTCGCCATGCAAGAATCATCGTGCAACGCCGACGCCGGCGGTCCCACACCCGGCTTGATGCAAGTTGATTGCGCGAACAACCCCAACGGCGAATGTACCAACGACGTGCAGGATAACGTCGACGCCGGAGCAAACTACCTCACCGGACAGCTGGAAGAGTCCGGCGGGAACGCGATCCAGGCATTTGGGAAGTATAATGGATGGTTTGTTGCGGGGAGCGGGTTGGATGGGGATCGGGGGTTGACGGAGGGATATCCGTGCTCGGAGGAAGGGAAGAGTAATGGTGTTCCGCAGAATTTGGATTATTTGCATCAAGTGCTTAATGGGTGGTTGCTTGGGTTGGATGTCTATGGGGATGACAGTTGGGTGGGGACGTATCATTGTGATCAGTCTTGTGGGAATAATGTTTGTTAGATCGGTTGGGTGTGGGATTAGGGGAGTTAATAGTATGATCGGGGTAGTTTGGTAGTGTTGATATATGTAAAGGTGGAATGGAATGCCTTCTGGAATTTCCGTAGGTCTAAGGTTCTGTCGCCCAACGGCTGCCTCGCTCGTTTCTAACCCTATGCCGTCTCCATCACCATCATCATCATCATCATCACCGCCACCGTCACAGAATGCATGACGACGATATCCACCTGCGGCTACGGAACATATACCACCGCCAACGTTTTTCTCAAAGCTACCCAGCACACACTGGTTCTGTGGCTTCCGAACCACAACTTACACCAACATACGCATTGGCAACGACCCAGCAAGAAATTTTCACGAGATTTCCTTCCTCTTTGGCACACCACGTTCCCTTCACATGAACGGGATTCTGCCGAGAGTTGGTCGTGGGCGAGCGATCCACCCGGAGTCGTGGGAAACTGACGAGGTGGCTTCCGAGTACTTGCGAATACATTTTCTCGGCCACTATCCAACTATCAATGCAATCTGTCCAGTGGGGCATGTTCTGGAATTCTTCTCTCCCTTCTAGTCCCATTCTTTGTCGTCGTCTTTCTGCGTGTTCCTGATCCCAAGAACACCCCACTAGGGCTCAGACCCCCTCGAAGCGGCAGATGATCAACACCGGCGAACAATGAACGAGGTACTTTTGTGTCTCTGTTTCAGCCCACACATGTTCAAACCATGGAACGGAGGCCGGTCGGTGTCCTCTTACGAATGCATCCACAGACAATTGTAATGTGGATTGTTTTGCCATTGGCTGAGTTGCGATTAGTCAGGGCTCGGCAAGGAGTTTTCTGGATTTTGTCCCTGAGCGAGAGGCGCCGTTCCCTGGGTCGCCGAGGGGATTTTCAGGAGAATTTTTGGTGCTTTTCTTGTGGTTTATTTTTGAGTAGGTGATTGTCAGGGGCTTTGTAGATTGTTCGGGGGATGTGTTGTCTAGGGGTGGTGGTCTCTCAGTGACGGGGATATACAGATATACTTTGCGCAGTGTGAGGGAAGAACTTCAACATCCTGTTGGTTGATTTCACGAACACAGAGGGCAAAGTGTAAACACAGCGGAGTTAGTATCCCAGCCAAGTGGGTAACTGAGATGACTAGCTACGACTAGCTGTCTTAGCCTCTCCACACACAAGACTTTCGCGTCGAAAAGCAATCCTTTACACAACAATTCTCAATTCTCACAGATTTTGATCAGACCCGCTGGTCGAAAGGAGTCCAGGCTCTGTAGGATCACTGCATTTTCTGTCCCCTGCTCTCAAACATCGATTTCCCAGTCTTATAACTCCTGCTCACTCTTGAGTTGTTTCAGATCCTGTCTGATCGGTCCGGTTCCGGCTCTGTCAAAGTCAATCCTAACCAAGATCGTCCACACAAAGTAGCACAACAAAGACTGAAAACCGGTAGTCTTAACAGTTAGACTCCTGACGCTGTAGACTTCAGACCGCCGCTGACGCCCGGACTTCCTATCCTCCACTCTGCCCAATGGCATCTCAACTTAAAATCCAGGAACAGTCCACTCGTTGGTTCCAGAATGTAGCAAGTGGGCTGGGTGGTCGAATCGGCTTGCTTTGGATGTCCCAGTCCACTCGTCTCTTGTTTCCTGTCTCCATTCCACACACCAGCCCAGTCTGGACTGCCGAGCCGGTCCACCGTTCTTTGCGTTGTTGACAACAGTCAATAACACTCGTTGTACTCTATTTCCAAACTCCAGTCCATTCCATGGCACCCGGGTAATCCACTGCACGTCGTGGCCGTTGCTGACGCAGGTCTTCCTGATCTGTTGTCGTCGTCTCCAGTCTGGACCAGGGTCCGGCGATCCATATGCTCTGCCATGGCGTTCGAGACCGTGGACTTGCGTGAGGAAATCGACCGAGTGAGCGTTTTTTTTGTTCTTGGCTGGTTGATTTGGGGAGGAGGTGATGGGTATATAGAGGTCTCAATCCCCCGTCGTTCTCGACTTGTTTCCCATCCTGATTCACTTAAGTCAGTCTTCTTTCTGCTGTGTTGTGTGTTCTATACTCCAACTATTCACATTCATTAACTTTCTTGTCTCTTCAATTCTCTACTTCATCTTGATTGATAAAAGTCCCGCTTGACGCGAAGTACATTCAACACTCTCTTCTTTCTTAGTTTTACTTTCCACAACACACCACCAGAACTTCCCATCAAAATGCATCTCACCAACCCCATCCTCCTCCTCGCCTCCCTCTCCGCCACCACCCTGGCCCACCCCACCAACATCATCAACAAACGCCAGGACTACTCCTCGTCCAGCACGGCCGCCGTGTCCTCCACCCCCTCCTCTACCTCCTCCACCAGCTCCGACGGCTACTCCACCGCCGGCTTCGGCTCCAGCACCGCCTCCTCGGGCTCCGAGATCACCTACAAAGGCAACGTCGGCAACCCCTGGGGTACCAACATCATCGAGGTCTCCTCTTCCTCGGCCTCGAGCTACAAGCACGTTCTCGAGATCACCGGCCCTTCCTCGGAGGACTGGTCCGTGGTCTTCTGGAACAAGTATGGCCCTGACGGCCTCATGAATGGCTGGTACGGCTTCTCCGCCCTGAACCTGGACATCGCCGCCGGTGAAACCAAGTACGTTGCGCTGGCCGATGACACGAACGGTGGCTTCGCGGCCGCCCCGTCTTCCAGCGGCATCCCCAAGGACAACGGCGGCGGGTACGCTTCTACGTGGGGTGAGTTTGATTTTAGCTCCGCTGGCAACGGCGGCTGGTCCGGGTTCGATGTTAGTGCGATTGCGGCCCAGAATGCCGGCCTTGAGGTTCAGGGTATGCAGATCTGTGAGACCAACGGCGGCACTTGCTCTAGCATCACGGCTGATGCGGCGAGCGTGGATAATGCGTACACCACTGCGGAGACGGATATTGGTGGTATTGGTGGAAATATCTCTAGCGATGATCAGGTTATCCTGCAGGTTACCCTCGGCTACAGCGGGTAGATTCTTTGTTGGAGTTTTCCGAGATTGGAATATTATGTGATGCTAGGGCTCGACTTGATGTCGCCGAATATAGGGGGGGATTAAAAGTGCTGGATTCATTTTAAGATGTCGTTAGATATGACTGCTAGATAAAAACAGAGTTTTTCACTTTTCGTACTGCACATCCTAGTAAGTTACTTGCTTCAGAAGTAGAAGAGCCATGGGAAAAAGCTTGGCACAGCCAAATAATTTTCCATGACTTCCATGACCCAAGGCCCGGAATAATAGCCAACCGACTTCAACATCCAACTCTCCTCGCCCAGTCGGGATGGCTTTTGACCGGGTGGAGAAAGTGGCCGAAGTGTTGGCGCTGCCGTCGGATGTCGTGGAAATGGTTCGGACGGCGTGTTAGAATAGGTAGATGTTCTGGGAGGGATAGGGGGTTTTCGACGGGCACGATTATCTGGAGATTGTCAATCATTCTGACTCGCATGCATACTTCTTCGACGACGTCTCCAGTTACTCCACTGATTATGGCATATATCGAATGCAACCACCTCGTGATCGCTGTCGGATAGTTACTCGGATTAAACGATCTGTTTACATAAGCAGCTCATGATTTTTGCCTAAAGATAATGTGGTAGAAGTTATACATACTCGGTCAAGCACGAGTCATTCGACTGAGCCGGTATCCGAGTATCTGCAGAATAAATAAATCAATCACACCCCGCAGCGTTACATTCGAACGCCACAAGTCTATTATGTAGATTAAAATCCCCGCATTCATCTATCCTGAAATGCTTGTCATTCGTCTGAAGGCTTGTCAAGGCGTTAGTGTCTGCGATAGGATGGTGCGGGACCGACACAATATCCATCCGGTATTAGTACTCGATGTCTTCTGCTAGATAAGGAGAACAAGATATATTCAGACCGTCGGACTCCGCCCGGGAAAATGGGATATCGCCGACCACGCTAGTCTCGGGCCATGCGCCGTAGTCTGCATTGCGGTTAGCTTGGCAATTGCTTGACTGGGAGATATGATGGATTGTACTGAGTGGCCTGACTAGTGTGTGCTTTCTGCAGACAGTTGGTTTTCGTCCGTTTGCGCGCCAATCAATCCTTCCGGTGCTACAGAATTCCGATGTCTGAGCGCAGTCTATACTGTAGTTCGAACGGAGGTGTCGGTCAACTCTCCCAACTCATGCTAGTCGCTATCTCTGGTTCACATTCGTCGCGCACTCGCAGAATGGCATCATCGCCCCGATATCAATGTCTGGGGTTGGAGGTGGACAGGGATATCCTCGAGCGAGGTATAAAATGGGTTGCCGTATCCTGCTGAATTGACTCAATCATCAAGCAGACTCTCTTCTCATCTTCCATCTCAGGGCTCAGCTTTCAATTCTCAATCATTCACCATGAAAATCTCTACCATCCTCTGTTCCACCCTCCTCGCTGGCACTGCCGTCGCCGCGCCTTTGACCGAGAAGCGTCGCGCTCGCAACGAGGCCCGCATCCAGGCGCGCAACGCCAGCCGCAAGAGCAACCCTCCCCTGGTCCCGGATACCCAGGAGATCCTGCAACTCAACAAGACCACCCAGGAGCAGTACAGCTCCAACTGGGCCGGTGCGGTGCTCATCGGCTCCGGTTACACCTCCGTCACGGGCGAATTCACGGTCCCCAACCCATCCGTGCCGACTGGCAGCTCCTCTCGCGGAGAATACTGCGCCTCCGCATGGGTCGGGATCGATGGGGACACCTGTACCAGTGCCATCCTTCAAACCGGTATCGACTTCTGTGCCCAGGGCGGCTCGGTCTCGTTCGATGCGTGGTATGAGTGGTACCCCGACTATGCGTATAACTTTGATGACTTTGATATCTCGGTCGGGGATAAGATCAAGGTTACGGTGGATGCGAGCAGTAAGACGACTGGTACTGCGACGGTTGAAAATGTGTCCACTGGACAGAAGGTCACCCATCGGTTCAGTGGTGGTGTTGATGGTGATCTGTGTGAGACTAATGCGGAGTGGATTGTGGAGGACTTTGAGTCGAGTGGCTCGCTGGTTAACTTTGCTGACTTTGGGACGGTCACTTTCACTAGTGCGGAGGCCTCGACTAGCGGGTCGACTGTTGGGCCGTCTGGTGCTACTCTGATTGACATCAGACAGAATGGAGACGTCTTGACCTCTTCTTCTGTGTCTGGTAGTCAGGTTACTGTCCAGTATCTCTAAGTGATTAGGTAGATCTGACGGAGGAGGGATTGGCTCGGGGTTAATAATCGGACTGGAGATATGGATGTTTGGGATAGGCGGGGTGCTACTGGAAGATATATGGGTCAAGATGGGAGGATTCTGTTTATGAGGATCCATCAAGATAGCGAAGAATAAGAACTCATTCCGAACCCATAACCCATAACGACCCATTCCCGTAAGAACAAGCGAAGTAGGCTGCCCAACTAAATAAGTCCTCACCGATGTGAAACCAGGAACTAACCCTAGCAGCAACGGATCCTACTACTACTACAACGGCAACAGAGGATCGACTTATACTCCGGCTGGAAAGCAATGAACATGGGCGAGCACGGATGTCGGATGCGAGACATCTTATGCAGACGGATGTTCGGGTTGCCGGACTTATGCAGAGGCTTCTTTTGTTCTGGTCTTCAACAAACCGTAATCAGCCCCGGGCGGTTTCAAATCGGCCAGCCACGAATGCATTGAACTTGTTATTATAATCCAAGTTGGGGAAATCGAGTATCCCGCGCTAACCGCATCTGGGGAAGCTTGCGATAGTCCGCCGTCGGCCACCGTCGTCATCACCCAATCAGCGTGACGCCTCCAGGGTGACTCAGCAGGCCGCGGGACCCGCCAAGTCCCCATTGGTCCATTGCCGAGGCCGAGGCAGGCCGACTGCTGAGTCATCGGCCGGATGGAACAATGGGCATTTGGCCAGATGCAGTCGTGACGGTCACAAGGGATACGAACTGCCCGCGTCGGACTCTCCGCGGGCCAACTTTCTGGCCGAGGATGTGCGCCTCTAGAAAGTAGAAAGTCAGAGGTTGCCGGACTTCTGCCTGATCCTCGATATTCACCGACTCTTCTTGTTTCTCCGCAGTGAATGATCTAGTGCATTCACCCCCCCACTGCCGAAGATCTCCGAGAAGCCACCCGCCGTCTATCATGTCGCCTATTTCTTCCCAGATCTCCCCTCTGCTTTCGTCTGCTGCAGTTCAAGATCAACCCCCCTGTCTGCATCATGGACCCTCCACATAAATCAATCCTGGTCCTGGCCAGCGCCGTCTGTCTGGCCTTGTACATTCTCACCCTCCTGCAGCGCAAATGGACTCACTACCGCATCGCCCGGGAGAATCACTGCGAATCCCCTCCGTCCCTGTACATGAAGGACCCCGTCTTCGGCATTGACAATGTCTACAACAGCGTCAAGTCCGCCAAAGAACATCGCTTCCTCGAACGCGGGTTGATCAACTTCCGCAATCACGGCAATACCTTCCAGGCCAGACGCTTCGGCACCCGCATCGTCGCCACGCGCGACCCGCTGAACGTCAAGACCCTGCTCTCCCTAAAGTTCAAGGATTTCGGACTGGGCGATCGCATCCACACTTTCGGCCCCCTGCTCGGCCATGGCATCTTCACCACCGACGGCGAACACTGGGCCCAGTCGCGCGCCATGATCCGGCCGAACTTCAGCAAGGACCAGGTCGCGCATCTGGAGATCTTCGAGGAGCTGATGGCAGACCTGCTGGCGTTGATCCCGACGGACGGACGTACATTCGACCTCCAGGAGCTGTTCTTCTGCTACACCATCGACTCGGCCACGGAATTTCTGTTCGGACACAGCGTGCACAGTCTGAAGAAACGTCGCTCGCCTGTCCCGGAAGAAGACAACGAACGCGACTTCGCCGCCTCCTTCAACTACGCGCAGGACGCTATCGCGCATAACTCTCGAATCGGCCGTCTGAGCAAGCTGTTCCCTGACCGCCGCGCCGAGCGCTGCAACCGCGTCTGCCACGAACTGGTCGAGCAGTTTGTCGACAAGGCGCTGCGGTATCGCGCGCACTACGACGAGGAAAAGGACGGTGCGGACGCCGACGCTAACGCCGATAACAAAAAGAAATATCTCTTCCTGCAGGGCCTGGCGCAGCAGACGGGCGATCGCAAGCGCATCCGCGACGAACTCATGAATGTCCTGCTGGCGGGACGCGACACTACCGCTTCGTTACTCAGTAATATGTTCTTCATGCTGGCAAAGCATCCCCATGTGTGGGCCAAACTGCAGGAGGAGATTGCCTCGTTGGACGGTCGCGTGCCGACGTATGCGCAATTACGCAATCTGACTTACCTGAAGTACTGCATGAACGAATGTACGTTCCCCAATCCCTGTCGATTCTTATCACTGACGTCATAGCCCTCCGCCTGCACCCCGTCGTCCCCGCAAACAGCCGCGTTGCCATGACCGACACCGTGCTGCCCGTCGGCGGCGGTCCCAACGGCCAGTCTCCGGTATTTGTAGCGAAGGGGACGGTCGTCGGCTATAGTACCTACTCGATGCATCGACGGGAAGACTTTTATGGCCCCGATGCGGAGGAGTTTCGACCGGAGCGATGGGCGACGCTGCGCCCGGGTTGGGAATATCTGCCGTTCAACGGGGGTCCCCGGATCTGCGTGGGCCAGCAATATGCGTTGACGGAGGCCGGATACGTGACGGTTCGCTTGGCGCAGCAGTTTTCCGTGCTGGAGAGTCGCGATCCACGCCCGTGGGAGGAAAGCTTGACATTAACCCTGTGTTCGAGGAACGGGACCCAGGTTGCTGTGCGTTAGCAATTGTGTCTTCCTAGATTGTCTTATCTAGCTTATTCATACCTGTACTGTAGTAATACTAGTCACTCTACTCTGCTCACTATCCCGCTGTAGACCTAAACAATTCCCTCGGTCTCCAAGAAATCCAGTCTACCATGCCATGAGCACAGCCACCTTGACTATCCTCAACTTATCCGCCGGACAGACAATTCCACCATTCAGTGCCAGCCAAGCTGGAAGAATGATTCGTGGTCTAATTCCTCCGTGAGGGGGAGTTTTCTTATTTTCCCGTGTCTTGGCACCTCCTGAGGCTATTGTACCCGAGCTGGAAGTATATATTGCGGAGGCCATACTCTGCATGAAATCACATCAAGATAAACAATTGCAAATTGCCACTCTAGGTCTATAGAAGAGAGAGCAATTGTATCCCAGCATGCTCCTCCCCACCACCCTCCTGGCCAGCCTTGGCCTCGCTGCCACCGTTCATGCAGCCTCCAACAACTACACGGAATGGATGGCCACATCCTACCTCTCCAAATCCGTGGCCCAGTCACGTAACTACGCCAACGGCGTCCTCTACCGAGGTATCGAACTCGCCTACAACAAAACCCAAGACGAGACCTTGCTCAACTACATCACGTCTCAAGTCGACGCCGTCATCTCCCCAGAAGGCGAACTCGTCGACTACAACCTCACGAAGAAAACCTCCCTCGATGATCTCCGCATCGGGACCAACTTGCTCAATCTTTGGGCGAGGACCGGGAACGAGCGGTATAAGATCGCGGCTGATACCCTGCGGAGGCAGATCGATGTTACCCCGAGGAATGCCGGCGGTGGGTTGTGGCATCGGATGCCTACGTATCCCAATCAGATGTGGTTGGATGGGATTTATATGTCGACGAATTTTTATGCGCAGTGGACGGCGTGGTTTGATGCGAAGAATCAGACTGCTTGGGATGATATCCTCTTGCAGTTTGATTTGATCGAGGAACATACGTTGATTGAGGAGTCCGGGTTGTTGGCGCATGGGTATGATCATTCTAAGGTGGCTGTTTGGGCTGGTATGTTTCTCTCCTCTTATCTCTCTTTCCCCTTTTCCTGGCTTTACTGTCAAGTTCTTCTTCCTTCTTCCTTCTTTTCTTCCCATTCCTTCCCTGTCAATTCATCCTTCTCTTCTTCCCTCGGTCCGTATACCCAAAAGAACCCAGGATACCAACCCTACTCCCAACACTAACCTCTATTTCCATAAAATAGACCCCATAACCGGCTCCGCCCCGCACGTCTGGAACCGTGCACTCGGATGGTACTTCATGTCCCTCGTGGACATCCTCGACATCTTCCCCCGAAGCCACAGAGGCTGGAAAAAGAACCTCCGCCGCTTCCAATCCCTCGCCTCTGCGCTCAAGAAAACCCAAGACCCGTCATCCGGCGGATGGTGGCTTATCATGGATGAGCCGTACCCCGAGGATCCGAGGAATTACATCGAGAGTAGTGGGGGCGCGATGTTTACGTATGGGTTTCTCAAGGGGATTCGGAAAGGGTATTTGAAGAAGAAGGATTATGGGGACGCGGCAGAGAAGGGGTATCAGGGGTTGGTTGATGGGTTTGTGGATGTGAATAAGAATGGGACGTTGAATTGGGAGGGAACGGTGGAGGTGGGCAGTTTGAGTAGTAATGGGTCTTTTGAGGTGAGTTTCCTTTTCCTTCTCTTCCTGAGATGGTTTGATTGGAGTGTGGCTGACCATTGCAGTATTACGTCTCTGTTCCCATTCAGCAGAATGATATCAAGGGTGCTGGGCCGTTTATGTATGCTAGTTATGAGCTGGAGGGATTTTAAGAACGTTCCCACCCCTTCCCCTGGAGCACCTTTCTTCTGGGGATGCACATACATATCAGCACTCACATACACACTGAAAAGGGACATGAACATAGCTACCATGTTTTATCAATTCCTCTGCACCTAAATGATACACAGTCCGCAACCGCGCACGAATATCGCCTGATTCCAGTAACCAGGTTCTATCGCTTTGACATATATGTTGGTGAAGGACCTGTTTTCTATCGTATAAGGAGGTCCTCCTTATGTCAAATGTCTATAGGTGATAGGCTAGATAGCGCCTTGAGTAGAGATTCCAAGATTTCACTGCACCACACAGGGCCACTCCGTTTAAGGGAATTATTATTTAGGTACGTGCAGTCAACCTCCCGTAGTGACAGGTCCTTAAACCATCATTCTGGCCCAGATGTTATAATTCAGCTCTCTTCTGTTGGGACTATTTCGCCTCTGCCAGCGAACATAGTGGAAAATCATCTCGACAATCCACATATTATTGGAAGAACAATTCACCAAATACCACTTCAATTCTAATGTCTGAAGAAGGAGGCAGCGGGAAGATTGCTGGGACATAAAAGCAAGACTTTGAGGAGACCAGAGCTATAGGATGGGCGATAATTAGTTTGAGTATTTGAATTGACTACGAGTGATCACCATTTTCTAACATTAGCATTGTTGGCTATTTGACAGGTGTACATTCCACTTTCATTGCTGCCTTGACATTTATGGCCGACTTTAACCAATGATGTTCTTCGGGTATGTTCGGGGATGCTTGGTCTGTTGTTTATAGGAGAGCAAACGACTCTGTGTTTAGCTAGAGTGACTTGTCTAATGTCAACTTCATCGCGTCTGCTTTTTGGAAGTGCCTTCAATCGCCTTATTCTTGGCAGTTCCTAGTGACGATGCGGTCACTTCTATCGATTGTTTACTTCGGGGTAGTATATCCCACGCTCTGGTCACGAGTCATGGCGGGGAAGCAACTAATCTCAACCCCTGTCCCTTTCCCACATCACCACCATACATCTCGAAATCTCATGTTACGCCATCTGATAGTTATCTCACCGCCACATCCCAACCCCCCTCCCCCCTGTCCATGCAAGCCTGCCTGTCACATCTGCATCCTAGTATATTCTGACCCCTCGGCAATGCTACCTGACCCTCCGGCCCTGCGGCTTGTCACGGTGCCTGTCGTCCGTAAACATTGGCAGGGATTCTAGCACAGGCCCGGTCGAGTGGCAATCCGTCAACCGGTCCAATCGGAGGCCAGGGGAATAATATGCTGGGTGGCAGGCGCATTGCGCGGGGCGTGGGATATTCGCTTGTTCGCGTCGTGGCTGATGCAGGTCATCTGGATGAAGTTGCTGGAGTGCAGGTCTGCACTTGGGCAGCGGTATGACACCATTGTACATGAAGACTTACCGAGGGGATTGAATCGTCTGTGAGGTAATGGGGGGGGGGGGGGGGGGGGGGGGGGGGGG
>JANFQY010000208.1:0-57242 GCA_025592935.1 Aspergillus ostianus | reverse complement strand
CCCCCCCCCCCCCCCCCCCCCCCCCCCCCCGGAGGTTAAAATGAATAGTGAGATATAAATAAAGAGTTGCAAGCGAGTGCAAAGTAAAAATAGAACGGTAGGTCCATGCAAGGGTGACTTGTGACTTCATCAATGGTTATTCCGGGGGATCGGCATGTGCACGTTCAGGTTCGTGACTCGTGGTCTTCCAGTATTCGTCGTTCTTGTCCGCCACTTCCGAGGCGACCGAGGAGCTCGGACTGGAATATGGTAGCGAGGCGGCACTCGAGGCCGAGAGAAGATCCGAGGCCGACGCAGGGCTCTCGACGTCTTTGCTCACCCATTTCGGAACTGGGTTCGACAGTACGGGAACCGTCGTCGTTGTCGTTATCGCCAGATCCGACGGCGTCTCGCTCTGAGCCGGCAGAGGCTTCACGCCTTCATTATGGGTTTCCAGAGGTCCCAGCGTCCACCGCCATTCGCACCGGCGTTTGACTCGTTTCTGGCGAGGCGTCTGAGGGGTCGTCGAGCCGTAATTTTCCTCCAGTCCGTCCATCAGCGCGACCGCACGAACTTGTTTTTCCGCGCTCAGGTGTTTTCGTTTCTTCCGTTCCAGCGTGGATGACGGGGAGCGGCGCGTGCCGGCTGCGGAATCATCCTCGTCCGAGGTGCTGGCATCCGACGGAGCCAGACTGGAGTTGGAATCTGAATCTTGATCGGAGCTTGTCTGAGGAGGTTGTTGCTCGGCCTCTGGTTCCCCCGAGAGATCGGAGTGTCGGGCGGTATAGTGTACGGTTTGGATTTCTTCTTCGAGTGGTTGTCGATAGTTGACTTGCTTCTTCGCCGGAAAAAATACCCGGCGCGAGCCCGTGCTTCCGGTGGCACTCGTGGCTAGCCGACATGTCGGCTCCAGCGGGGAGTTCCGCAGGATGCTCTTCACTCCCAGAGGGAGCTGGTATGGATTATTATTGGTGTTGCTGTTGTTCTGGGCGTATAAAGGATAGGGTGATGAGGGTTTGCTGAATCGACTGGCGGAAGACTTGGAGGGGGAGGCGGTTGCGGAGGAGGGAATCGCTGCATCGTAGGCATTCTTAAAGGTATTGCGAACGGTGGGAGAGGCCGTTACACCGCCCGCCAGTGAGAGCGAGAGTCCAGTCGAAGAGGTTCCAAAGGTTCTCGGCAACGAGGTCGTTTGGAGTGTGAGTTTCGGGCGGGATGCCACGGTCGGCCGGTGTTCGGCAGTTGTATTCGAAGAGAAACTGCAGGTCATATTGGGATGCGAGACAGTCGACTGCGACTGCGACGGCTGAGGGACGATGGAGGTCATCGTAGAGGATCGATCGGCATGGGAAGGGTGAGATAAGAGGATAAAGGTAGAGATCGAAAGAAACCGGTCGAGCACCGAGCAGGGGTAAGGATAGAGAAGAAAGAAGTAATGACCAGGACTGGGAGTCAAAAGAGAAAGCCAACCCCCGCACGAAAGCGCCGTGATATCACCGAGAAGAGGGAATCGCTTCGAGGGCGATAAGAAAGACTAATAAGACTAACGCACTTAAGCGTGTCGACGATCTAGGGTGTTTGGCGCAGGAAATGAGGAGAAACGTTGGGCGCTTGTCCAATCTTTTTTTTTCTCCCTGTCTTTTTCTTGCGTCCAGTTCTTTTCTTTTCTTTTCTTTTCTTTTTTTTTTCTTTTCTCCCTGATTGTTCCTAATTTAGGATTGCCACTCTGACGGGTGGACGATCATTATTGACGAGCCATGATGACTTGGATGGTGGGAATCGGGCACAACGGTCAGATGGAGGAGAAGAGTGAGGGTTATGTAGTACAACTAGAAGATGAGGACAAAGACGATGGGAAGGATGGGAAGAAAAAAAATCGGGAAGAGGTGTGCAGAAAAATAATAAGAGCGAGAACTATAACTAAATGGTTGATGCCGCAATTCTGGAGGGTGAAGAATTCCAGCGAATGGAAGGAATGGAAGGCAATACAAAGCCGAAGCGCATGGACGGCGTTAATTAAATTATTGTGATAGCCTTGAGATAGTCGCACCGACTAACGCGGTGGTCCTACACCACGCTGCGACTCTGCTAATAATAAAGCGAGACTATCGAGTGGCATCGACGCCGCATCAGCTCTCTATTCTTGTCTGGACCCGGTCGAATTTCTCCGCTGAGGATCCCTGACTGGTCTGGCTTTGGCTCACGACACGCGGCCGATCCATCGTAGCGATCGACTGTCCTCCACTTGACATCATCCCATGTCGGGAACAATTCAACAAATCCTCTGGTACGGATCTACCGAGGATGAGGACAGAGGATTCTTTGATCGACTGAACACTGAGTACAACGAAGTGCAAAGAGAGAGTACTGTACGGAGTCAAAAGAAGAGACAGTCCCAAGTCTGACTAGTTATTAATAGCCGCCGGTCTCGTCACGCTGCAGCTCGAGGATGCAGGGATGCTATAAAAAGATCCCTGTCGGTGGGTCGCCAAGTCCGCGCTAGTCCAGTTCGGCCGAAGTGGCGTCCATGCGCTAACCTAATGTGGCCGCTTAGTCAGTTCCCCCGCTCCAGCCACCGCGCGAGAGAGCCACACCCGTCACTCCCCAGCCGCTCGCTGCGTGTGATTCGGCCTGGATTTACCGCCGGGAGTGACGGGCGCTGCATTCTTTATGGAATACGGAGTACTCCTCATTCTCTGCCCCTGTCAAACGTTCCATCCTATTCATTTCCTATTCAGTATCCATTCGGGCCACATTGACTGGCCCTTCCCTCCACAAGTCGGCAGTAGCGTGCTGTAGGATTCTCGTCGGGAGAACTCTTAAAAGAAATTTACATGGCGGCGGTCCCTGCCAGAGATGACCGTCGAATCATTCTTCATTTCGTTAGTGCCGCCCAACGGAGAAAATTTGGAGGAGACAAAAATAAAAATAAAATAAAAGTCGAGAACAAAAAAAAAAAAAAGGCCGTGACTCAGACTAACCGTCGGGTTTTGATCCCCACAGGATTATGATTGCTTCTATGCCTCCGTTTTCGAAGTCGAACAGCCCGTCTTGAAATCGTTGCCTTTGGCCGTTCAGCAGAAGCAAATCGTTGTAACTTGCAACTATGAAGCCCGGCGCCGGGGTCTGCGCAAACTCCAACTCATTCGGGAAGCCAAGCAGATCTGTCCTGACGTGGTGATCGTTCTGGGTGAGGATCTAACCAAATTTCGGGATGCCTCCAAGGACCTCTACCTGTTCCTGCGCGATTTTGTCTGGGGAGGTCGCGTGGAAAAACTGGGCTTCGACGAGGTAGGTCTTACTCCTAGTTTGGTCTTGTCTCTGTTCCTCTTTTCGCCTCTTGCCTTCTTGTTTTGTTGTGTGTCTCATTTGACCCGATGCAATACTTGGTCCTGTCGTCTTTTGTTTCCAATTTTGCTTGCCGTCCCCACAGATGGTGGATCCTGGTGCCTGATTAGTAGTGATTTCTGATAACGGGAGCGCAGTTGTTCTTGGATGTCACAGACATGATCACGTACAACGTGGATCTGCTGAACCGAAACGATCTAGAACATTCATTCTTTCATCTCGACCGCCAGGAGCCCACCGTGGGCTTCCCCTACAATGCCTCCAATCCGCTTGGTCCCACCTATCCGTCGGACTCGGCCTGGTCATCGCCCGCTGCCCTACCGGATTCGTCCTCGTTGGACACCAAACTTCTGGTTGCCTCCCATCTAGCAGGTTACCTGCGAAGTCAACTCGAGGAACAGAAGGGCTACACAGCCACGGTGGGCGTGTCGACCTCGAAACTTCTTGCCAAATTGGTGGGAAGCATTCATAAGCCCAACAGTCAGACAACCCTCCTACCGCCATACGTTGCGGCGCAGCCTGGCGCACATACCACCGTCCTCGAGTTCCTCGACGCCCACGAGATCCGGAAAATCCCCGGCATCGGCTCGAAAATCGCCCAACGGATCACTTCCCATCTCGTCAAAACAGGCGCTCGATCGGAAACCATCCAACCTGAAACAGCCCCTGTCGGAGATGCCCCTGTCACGGTTCGAGACGTGCGTCAGTGTCCCGGCATGAGCCCCTTACTTCTAGATAAGATCCTCGGCGGCCCCGGGTCCCCCAAGGATGTTGGAATCAAATTCTGGAGACTGATTCATGGCGTAGACCATTCGGAGGTCCGGGAGGCTCGGGACCTACCCACTCAGATCAGTATCGAAGACACTTATGGGCGCATGGATACTCTCGATGCGGTCAGACGAGAGCTGATTTCTTTGACGGTCAGTCTGATCCGGCGCATGCGGACTGATCTGACGGAGAGGCTAGATGAGACTGAGGCAGTGACTGGGCGAGCCCCTGGCCCCCGGCAACCTTTAGAAGAAACGGGGCGCATGCGATGGCTGGCTCACCCTAAAACTCTACGTCTTTCTACGCGACCTCGGCCGCCTCCCACGCCGGATGGTGGGCAGATCCACAGCTTCAACCGCATCTCGCGCTCTACACCTCTCCCTCAGTATGCGTGTAACCTGGACGAGAACGTTGATGCGCTGGCGGAGCGACTCGTGCAAAATCTGGTTATGTCCATGTTTCGGAAACTTCATCCCGAGAAGTCCGGATGGAACCTGCATCTGTTAAATGTCGCTGTGACGAATATGATCGAGACAGCCGGGGAGCGGAAGCAGAGTAGCGGTCGGGACATAGGGAAAATGTTCCAGAACCAAGATAAAGCAGATCAAGGTTCTTTCCGCCAGAGGGAACCAGGCTTGCTACCGGCCACGCAGTCATCCATACCAAACGTCTCCAGCGAATCCGACCTCCAACCCGAGGGGGTCGATACGTGGGAGGAGAGTGACGAGGAAGAGGATATGGCGTGCGTAGCCTGTACCATCTGCGGAGCATTGATCCCACATTTTGCGCTTGTAGCCCACAGGATCTATCATTCAACACCGGGGGGATGATGGAGACATCTCGTCCTGAGTCCCTGGCATTGGTGATGCTAAGGTTAACTCTGCGTACTGAACCGAAGGGTATGTCGCGGGTTCGCATTCCGGACCACTCAAACATGATATTGTTCTACTCATGACTTATTCACTTGGAGCACGCGATCTAAGTAGAATCGATATGAAATCACTTCTATTCAACAAAAGACCTGTCGATATCTGAAGCCATCTTATCTTTCAAGCGTATTCCCTCTTAAGAACAGCTCGACGTGGGAACGATGTCGCCATTGTTCCGCAATGATTCTATCGCCGGTCAATTCGAGAGCCTTATGTTCAAGCCAGCCCACTCACCCCGCCAGCGGAGAGAATCCTGCCGCAGCTGCGGTCATGTATGTACCCCCTTACGCAGGTAAACCAACAAGCGGATGGTTGACCACTAGTTGCTATAGTGAGCCTATGTATCCGGCTAGATTCCAAAAAAGAACAGTGGTACCTCGGCAATCTGGCGGTTCTATTTATCATCCCCGTACTGGAGCACTTCTGGCTGAACTACCTGATCTTGTGCGATCAAGACCCCAAATTACTCGTGAGTTTTGATCTCATCCAACGACAAACTAATCTCAAGTCCTTGGAGATTACCAGTACACATTGCGACATCACGGCGTTGGAGCAAATATTGTCGGTACCCCGAGCTTTGACCCGTCTGCAGCTCCATCATGGCAATCCGCCGAAAGACGAAGAGCTGTTTTGCAACAAGGGGCGTCTCTAGAGGACTTGACTCTGCGTTGGGATATTGGCTTTCTGCCAAGTTACGCGATTGATTTGTCGTGTGAACGGTTTCCGAGGCTGCGGAAATACTTTGGCAATCTTATGGATTCGTCGAATAGATTTGCACGACATGTTGAGAAGAACCGGTGAAGCAAGGGCTCGATTCCTTGTGTACGCTGCGTGGTAGCAAGCGACTCATCCGGACTAGACGTAGTATAGGATACTACTGAAATCAAGAAAAGTCTTGCTGCTCTAGCTTATTCGGTTGATATGTAGTAATTAGTACTGTAGAGTCGGCACCTGGTCCTAGCTTTGGCGCTATTGGGCCATACATAGCCTATACCCGCTGGGTAAGTCCGGGGCACGATCTATAATACCAATTTATTGAATCATTCCCAAGATCCCAAGACATGGCTATACTAAATCGTATCTACTATCTACTATCTACTTATCTACGATCACGATCTGCTGTAAAGCCTTCCAAGTAGGGCTGACATGCCGAGAGTCACGGGGGTTGGCGCCAAGACTCGGTCCCTTCTTTCCTTTTCGTTTTCAGTCGTGGAATCTCGTCTTCATTTCCCTCCATCCACTCGCTTCCGTCGACATAAAATCCTCCCACCCCCTCCAATACTTCGTCGTGAGTCTTTCCCCTCTTTTCTGCGCCCGTCATTGCGGTCATTGTGCAGGAGACAACAACACCTTGCCCAGCACCCACGCGCCGTGGTCGACGATCGCCGTCCGACCCCGTTACATCGTTGTCGCGGACAACCGATGAAATCACAGACTCGCCGACGCTATTGGTTACTAACGCCTTATTAACTCCAGGGTCCATAGTGTTATTCTCGACTCCGGACCCCGAACTCACTTCCATACAATCGGCGTGAGACATTAGTCGCTCGACCTTTCATCCGTTTTCTTGTCCTTCTCCACCCTTTCCATCCGCTCCGTTCCGCCTTCTCCTTTCTCATCTTCTCCTTAACTTTTACCCTTACTTACTCCCTTTCATTTATCAATTCACTGTCCGGCGGGGTTGTAATCCACTCTTTGAAGCCCATCTTTCACGTTCGTTCGCCTTGCAAGTCGATTTCGCCTCCAACTCCCTCCGGCTTCCCGCCAAGCCTGCTGCGCCTCGGCGGCCAAGCATATCTCCGTCGCTTTCGGTGGCTTGCTTCACTTGACCGACTTCTCTCATATACCAGGAAGGGCCGATCAAAAGAAACTTATTGACATTTATTGCATCTATTGCTTGCATAGTGCATGTCAATCCACGCGTTCGGTAGCCACGGAGGTATGACCGGTTTCTAAAAACCTCAACTAAAGCGCCGAACGGAGATCTCGATTTGTTCGTCTGCACAGGGAGAACCGCTGTTCTTTTGGCTGTTGCCTGATGCCACTCGTCGGTCGTTCGGTTCTCCAAACTTAACTTTATTCTTCATTTTTATATTCTTTTTGTCCTGTCTAGTTTTACCCACACTTTCCTTTCCGTTTTCGATCGGACAACCTCTTTTCGTCTTCCTGGCCGTCAGTCCAGTTCCTCGCGGCCATGAGGCTTTTCAAGCATTCGTTGCGCCTTGTGGCAACGGCACTTGCACTCCTCACGGCGGGCACTGATGGTGAGTATTCTTTTTTCGTACTTTTCCTTGCCTCGCTTTACTTTTGTTGAAGCCGTTTTCTGATCCGAAATCATCTAGCCCGGTCGCAAGAGCCCAATGCTATCCAACGTGTCTCGACCCTCGATCATACAACGATAAACACGCCCTCCCATCAAATAGACCATCTTTCTCATTTCGATATCACGTTCAGTCTTCGCGACAAGAATCAGAGAATTAAATTAGAACTAGAACCGAACCATGACATTCTCGCCGAAGACGCTTATGTACAATACCTAGACGCCGAAGGTAAAGTTCGGAGAGAGGAGGCTATCCCACGACACGAACACAAGGTCTTCAAAGGAAGATCCCTGAAGGGCCGAGGGAAGGGCCAGTGGGACCCGGTAGGCTCGGCTAGAATCTACATCAAGAATGACGGACCCCAGCCACTGTTCGAAGGTGTATTCAGTATTAACGGCGACAATCATCACGTGGAATTAAAATCGACCTACTTGGAAAAGAAGCGCTCCCAGGACGTCGACATTCCCGACCGCAAAGGCGATTACATGGTCTTCTACCGTGATTCTGATATGATTCGACAAATCCATACCGATCTCAAGCGTTCGCTGCCCATCGACTCGTCGTGCTCAGCAGACAAGTTAGGCTTCAATGCCGATCCCAACCACCCAGTTCTTCAACCTTTAGAACAGGAGAGCATGGGTAGCTGGGGGTCGATGTCCCTGGACTCCTTGTTTGGACTGAACAAGCGGCAGTCTGATATTGGCGGCTCTTCGGGAAATGCTGGCGGAGTGAATTTGAAGTCCACTATTGGTAGCACCTCAGGCTGTCCCAATACCAAGCAGGTTGCGCTCATCGGAATCGCCACCGACTGCGAATTTACCGGTTCGTTCAAAGACGAAGAAGCGGCCAAACAGTGGGTGATCAATACCGTCAACAGTGCATCTAACGTCTATGAGAAATCGTTCAACATCTCCATCGGTCTGCGAAACCTGACTGTAACAGACAAAGAATGCCCTGAAAACCCGCCATCCTCAACAGAGTGGAACATGCCCTGTTCCAAGGGGAATATTACCTCACGCCTGGACCTTTTCTCCAAGTGGCGTGGACAGCAAAAAGATGATAACGCCTACTGGACTTTGATGAGTGATTGTCCTACGGGCCCCGAAGTCGGCTTGGCATGGCTGGGTCAGCTGTGCAATAACGAGGTATCTAGCGATGGTTCCAACGCTGTCAGCGGCACCAATGTCGTCGTTCGCTCCTCGGGGGGTGGATGGCAAATCTTTGCTCACGAGTCGGGCCATACGTTTGGGGCGGTTCACGATTGTGATTCTCAGACCTGTTCACAGAACCTTGCGGCATCTTCCCAATGCTGCCCGCATACTTCGAACGAGTGTGATGCTAAGTCACAATACATCATGAACCCCAGCACGGGCCAGGATATCACCAAGTTCTCGCCGTGCACAATCGGCAACATCTGCTCTGCCCTCGGTCGCAACAGTGTCAAGTCTACCTGCCTTTCCGATAACCGCGGAGTTACCACTTACACGGGTGGCCAGTGCGGCAATGGCATCGTCGAGTCCGGTGAAGACTGCGATTGTGGTGGGGAGGAGTCTTGCGGCGACAACAAATGCTGTGATGCCAAAACCTGCAAGTTTAAGGACAATGCGCAGTGTGACGATGCCAACGACAGTTGCTGTTCGGACTGTAAATATGCCAAGGCCGACACTGTCTGTCGAGCTAGCCGCGGTGAATGTGACGTGGAGGAGAAGTGTACAGGAAACTCGAGTACCTGTCCTTCCGATCATTTCAAAGATGATGGTTCGAAGTGCGGTAACTCCTCGTCTGGCTTGACCTGCGCCAGCGGCCAGTGTACCAGTCGGGATTACCAATGCCGGAGCGTTATGGGCAGTCTGCTGCACAGCAATGACACCAATGCATGCAGTCAATTCAACGACAAATGCGAGATCATCTGCTCCTCACCCGGCTTTGGTCAATGCGCGAGTGTCAACCAGAACTTTTTGGACGGGACTCCTTGCGGCAGTGGCGGTTACTGTGACAATGGAAGCTGCAAGGGTTCTAGCGTCAAGAACTGGATCGATGACCACAAAAATGTCGTTATTGGCATTGCCTGCGGTGTGGGAGGGCTCATTGTTCTTGCTATCCTGTTCTGCCTCATCAACCGGTGTCGCCGGTCTCGACCGACCGCAAAGCCGGTGCCACCGCGGCCACCCTACGGCTGGACAGCCCCGATGCCACCACCACCGCGCCCTCCCATGGGCCAGTGGCCCAACGTACCGACGCGAGGATACCAGGGACTAGCCACAGAACCTCCTCCACCTCCTTATCCCGGCCCATCGTACAACAATCCTGGGGGCGCAGGGTACATGCCTCCTCCGGCGCGATACGCATGAGCGTGCCGCACTTGAACTCTTTGCATTCTACCATCTCGCTTTTTGATTTAAGATGCATATATCTATGCGATCAGTGTTTGTTTGCATGACGAATCTGTAAACACCTGTTGCATCCTGACGATCCTTATAATTGGCACCGGCGCAGACATAGATCTTTCATTCTTGTTCTTTTTTGCTTATATTGGAAGATATGATATATCTTTTGATCTGGCTAATATTATTTATCTTCTCTTACATTTTATATGTTTGTTATTCTTCCCGTATCTGTACTGCTTGCTTTCGGATTGCTCTTTTGTGTGTTCGAACTGCATATATCGTGTCAACCGCCCATATCTGTATAATCATGGTGATCTATGGAAGACATGCCTTCGGCATCCAGGATCACATAAATAGTCCGTTGTTGAATGCATGGAATGATGATCTATATATGGGTTTATCTTTCATCGTCTTGGTCACCGTGTAGCGAATAGTGCCGTTATATAGATTCGACCACTCAATGCATTTGAAATTACAAAACTGGAGACACCATCCATGATTCTCTGCAGCATGACCATCTAATACGTAGGCATTGATAGATAGACGACATCAAAATAACCTTCTTTTTGGCGAAAAAAAAAAAAAAAAAAAAAAAAAAAAAAAAACTGGAAGCCGTCAAGACCAAATGGGAATTGTGTGGAATAAAAGCAAAGTCCACAGAGAAACAAGAAAAAAAAAAAGAAAAACTGCCAGGCGCCCATCCAATGCCCAAACAAAAACAGCCAACAGAAAAACTAAATACTTCGAATCGGGCACCTAGAATGACGATGCAAAAACCAAATATCGGAAAACCAAAAAAACCAAAATGAGGAAACAAGTGAGGTCACTCCGGTGTCCAATGCACCAGTCATGTCCTCAATCCACTTTCCCACCTTGGCCGACTCACTGAACCAATCCACTATTTTAGATAGGTAAAGTATGTATGTATATGCCCGGACCGTTGATCGTTGATCGTTCAGTGAATAGATAAAAAAAAAAAGTAAAATAAAAGCAATGCCAAAACACCCTGTTATCAAAAGAACAAAAGAAAAGTGTACAAGAGCCAAGTATCACTGCCAGCAGATACTCACAAACGCCTCCCTCGTAACACCGCCCACGCCCTCCAGATCGAACTCCTCGATCATAGCGCGCAGCTCCTCCTCCTCGAGGCCCGTCTCGCCCAACTCGCGCGCCACGCGCCGCAGATCCTCCAAATCGATGTATCCCTTTCCGCCCTCGTCGAACAGCTCAAACGCCCGCAGGATCTCGTCGCGCGGATCCCGCTCGAGGATCTTCAGCGCCGTGACGGCCTGGAAGGCAGAGAGTGGCATGAGCAGGTTGGATGGGTGTTGGGGGTTCGTGGCCGGCGCGGCACGCGACTGCTGCTGGTGCTGCGATTGTTGGGCCGCGGCTTGTTGAACTTGGGGGCGGGGTACGCCGTAGGTCGTTAGGAGGGAGATTAGTTCTTGTTTGGGGAGCGTGAAGCCGAGGGCGCGGAAGGCGACGCGGAGTTCGTGGTAGTCGAGGTGTTGGTCGCGGTCGAGGTCGAAAAGTGTGAACTATTTTATGGGGAGATGGGGGGCTGGGTTAGTTATGTTTGTTTTGGGCTTCCATTGGGGTTTGTTTGAGAGGATTGGTGTGATTGTTGCGTCTCTTGTAAGGACGGAGAAGGGATGGAAGGATTATGCATGGACTCGAGGCAACGAGGAATAGGATCTCTTACAGCTTCATTGATCTCTTCGCGCTGCTCCTCCGTTAACCGACTCAGCGGATTCGAGTCCTGCGAGGGACCGTGAGTCTGCGAATGCACCGGGGGAGCCGGGGCCTGCTGCGAGGCTTTGGCCGCCTCGGGCCCAAAGTCGCTAGGTCCGGGGCCGCCTAATCGTTGCCGCGAGAATGACGAGGCGCTGAGAGGCATCGCATTGGCATTGACGGATCGATCGGGCAATCTGCCTGCGTTGTAGGAGCGCGTCCCGAACGGTGGCTGAGCGGACGCCATGGTGGTGGGAATGAATCCCCGGGTGGGAGGGAAGAAAGAGAGCCGGTATTTGCACCGGGAGGCACGGATGAGAAAAAAAGCAATGGGCGCAGGGAGGATGAGACGAGGTCTCTAGCGGAGGTGTCGAGGGTGGACGTCGTGGTTGGTGGATGGAGGCGGTTGCGACGACGCGAATTCGGAGGACGCGAGGCGGTAAGCAGAGCCCGCGTTGCTTGGCGGGCGGTGATTACAGATATACTACTATGGGCTGCAACGGGACGTTTCAACAGCCATGAATGATCTACTATGTACGGAGTATATCGATATTGATTTATATTATTTGGTCTGTATGCCTGTATGTCATTTTGCTCATCTAATTTACACAGCGGCCTGCCTAAGTTCCGCTATCTTGTCCCTTGCGGCAGACCGTTCTCCACCGCTTCCAAGTTGGTTTCGGACTAGCAGATTAGGCGGTTGTTCATGAGGGTTGGCTTATCGTCATGTTGCAGTGTTTTGGGGATGGTCGCTAATGAATAGCTAAGTCGTCCAGATAAGGGATTGATGGGGCCGATTCGCTGCAGTTCTCGACCTCCAAGGCGGTTGTCGGTCGAATAGAACAAGGACGGCGTGAAGACCAATGCATTATCTCTTGCATAATCATTCAGCGAATCCATAGCTCGTGGGTTGTGGGTGTATTCTGGGTTCATGGGGTCGATGAATGATACATCAAAACGGACCGTCCGAGAAATCCATATCTTGAGTCTGGAGATTTGGGTCGACTTGATAACCTAGATCCAGGTCTTCCAGGAATTTCCGATGCTTCAGTTTCTCGGGAAGATATTCCTGCGCCACCTCACCATTTCTGTAGTTCGGATTGTACTTGTACTCCTTGCCATATCCAAGTTCCTTCATCAGCCTGGTCGGGGCGTTTCGGAGATGAATTGGAATAGGCAGCCCGGCGACGCCCGGTTCTGCAAGCGCAGCGTTGGCATTGTTCAATCCTCTGTATGACCGCGTGCTCTTCTTGGACAACGCCATAGCTACCGTGGCGTGGGCCAAGTTGATGCGTGCCTCGGGAAGCCCGATTTTCTCGACAGCCGAGTGAGTTGAGATGGCAAGCGTGAGCATACTGTTATCTGCTAGACCGATATCCTCCGAGGCCACCACGATCAAACGCCGAGCGATGTATAACGGGTCTTCGCCTGACTGTATCATCCGTGCTAAATAGTATAGGGCCGCGTCCGCGTCGCTGCCCCGGATTGACTTGTGAAAGGCCGAGATCGTATCATAATGCTGGTCTCCCGCACGATCATACACCAAGGTCTTAGTCAAAGACCGCTTCAGCTCTTCGCTGGAGATTCCAGGCCGTTTCGATAGGTCCATTGCTAGTTCGAGGAGGTTGAGAGAAGTTCGAGCATCACCGTCGGAGAACTTGGCCAGATACTTGATCAGGTCATCGTTAACCAAGTCAGACGGCGCATAGTTTGGACCCTCAACCTCCAGAGCACGGTAAAGGATCTGTGCGACGTCTTCATCGGTGAGCTTGGACAGCGTAAAGGTTCTGCACCGGGATAGTAAGGCATTCTGAACCTTGAAGGAGGGGTTCTCCGTGGTGGCACCGATCAGGGTAACCTGTCCGCTTTCCACGGGACCCAAGAAGACATCCTGTTGCGTTTTGGAAAAGCGATGAATTTCGTCGCAGAAAATTATGGTCTTCCTCCCGGTAAGTCCTAATTCGCTTTTCGCTTCGGAGAATATCTTCTTGCACTCCGCGACTCCAGTACTAGTGCTGTTTATTTCCACAAAACGACTGCCCACCATCGATGCGATGACCCTAGCAATGGTTGTTTTACCGGTTCCCGGGCCTCCCCATAGGATCATGCTAGGAACCCGGTCTCGTTCAATCAGTCCGCGAAGCACGCCATGTTGGCCGACCAAGTCCTGGCCGCAGACCTCATCGAGGGTGCGAGGACGCATCCGTTCCGCCAAGGGGGCCGCTTTCTTAAATGCATTCATCTTTGGTTTCTTTGGCTGCGGCTCCGATTGAGAAGGATCCGAGCTCGATTCGGGGTTCGTCTCCGCTCGGCGATCCGAGGGTGGAGGCATCGTTCGCTTGCGGGTGACATTTTGTAGAGGCGAGGAATCGGAGCGTATATCTTTCTGCGCGTTCGGTTGTGAGGGGGTTTTACGCGCTGATGCTGGCTGGAAGATGCTTGGAACTTGAGCCTTCTGAGAGGACGAGTCCCCCGCACTGAAGGCCGGTTCCTCGATAAAGCTTTGACAATTGGAATCAATGTGATCGTTGATCTTCAGGGAGGGAACGGAGTTGCTGCAAATGGGACACGAGACCATCGTGAGCTACCGGCAAGATGAGGATTGACGGACGGCAGCTCCAGAGGCAGCGTCGAAGGTCGAGATAGATAGATCAACTTGAACTATCAGGGACAACGCGAGAAACGCGTGCGGAGAACCGCTGAGTCAGCCGTCATCTTCCCCTTTCGGGCGACCAGGCACGGGGACGCGCTAGTCCGGATTGGGTCAAAGCACGCCATTTGCGGTATCTTACATAAGCCCCCGTCGTCATTCCCCGATTCTGCGACTCATCGCGCTCTCTCCTCCTCTTACTCTCTCCGATTTCCGGCCCAATTCCCCTCCATCTCCCCTCCGTCCGTTTCTTACTTATGTTCTCGGGATATCGTGCGTCGGTCTCATTTGCAGCTGCTGCCAAAGTCAAATCTCCGTCAAGTCCTTCTGTCGCCTCCACGTTTAGATCTCAACCCCACCTTATATTTCCCCGCGCTAGAGAAATGTCCGCAACGGCGGTTCGGCCTGACCCTTTTCGACCGGCGAGGAGGGTCGCTGGCCAAAGGCAAGATGTCTGGTACGACATGTCTTCTAGCAAAGGACGCTGTAGAATGGGTCCCTAACTAGTCCGTAGGTCAATTGTCAACGAAGCTGCCGCCGCTTCTCCGGTCCAGCCTATCGTGAACATGGGCCAAGGCTTCTTGTGAGTGAGGAATAATTCCCCGTAAGGACCTGCTGTCACATGTTGACCAGGGTCACTATGTGCTCAGTGGATATAACCCTCCTAAATTCGCCATCGATGCCGCGAAGGATGCCCTCGACCGAGTGGAATGCAACCAATACTCCCCGACAAAGGTACCAACATAACCGAGCGTCATGTCGCAACTGAGCTTCTGCTCACGGTAATCATAGGGTCGCCCCCGCCTGAAGAAGGCTCTCGCGGATGCGTATTCCCCGTTCTTCGGCCGAACTCTGAACCCAGACACGGAAGTTTCGATCACTACAGGAGCAAATGAAGGAATGCTGAGTGCGTTCATGGGATTCATTGAACCCGGTGATGAGGTCATCATTTTCGAGCCTTTCTTCGACCAGTAAGTCCGCGCGGCGTAACCAATAAAGCCCTGGTGCTGACAAATGGGAAAGATATATCAGCAACATTGAAATGCCCGGCGGCACTATTCGATGTGTGCCCCTTCATCCGCCCAAGGATGGAGCCACCAGAACTTCCCCTGCTTCTGAATGGACCATCGACTTCGAAGAGCTAGAGAACACCATTAATCCCAAGACGAAAATGATCGTAAGTCTAATTGAACTCACTATCGTGTCAGCTTCTGATCCTTCTATTTAGGTCTTGAACTCACCGTGAGCGATATCCAACCTTTCCCTCCTCCGACTTACTGACAAAAACCACAGCCATAACCCCGTTGGAAAGGTATTTTCCCGTGCCGAGCTCGAACGGATCGGTGATCTCTGCATCAAGCATAACCTCATCATTCTCTCCGACGAGGTTTATGACCGTCTATTCTATGTTCCCTTCACCAGAATCGGTACCTTGTCTCCCGAGCTCTACGAGCGCACCCTCACCGTTGGCTCGGCTGGAAAGGCCTTCTACGCAACGGGCTGGCGTGTCGGGTACCTGATTGGGCCCGAGCACTTGATCAAGTATGTTGCTGGCGCGCACACTCGGATTTGCTACAGCAGCGTCTCCCCGCTTCAAGAAGCTGCTGCTGTAGCCTTTGAGCAGGCCGATAAGGTAGGCTTTTGGGACGAGAGCCGAACTGAGATGAAGGGCAAGATGGAGCGTTTCTGCCAGGTGTTTGACGAACTAAAGATCCCCGTAAGTGTTTTGCATCTGCTTCGCTTCTTGGTATTTGGCCCCGCTGACGGCTTACTACAGTACTCGGATCCCGAGGGTGGCTACTTTGTTCTCGCAAACATGTCGTCGGTCAAGCTCCCCGAGGACTACCCTTTCCCTCCCCACGTGGCCAGCCGCCCTCGCGATTTCAAGCTCTGCTGGTTCCTAATTCACGAAGTCGGCGTGGCAGCAATTCCCCCGACCGAGTTTTATACCGACGCGAACGCCCATATCGCCGAAGACTACCTTCGTTTTGCCGTCTGTAAAAATGACGACGTATTGGAAACCGCGAAAGAGAGGCTACGGGGCTTGAAGAAGTATATTGTGCAGTAAAGCCAACGAAATCTGAACAATCTTTTCGGGGCTATACGGTCATTGCAAAACAGGAGTGGGTCAGTCACTCTCTTTCCAGGTAGGATATATAGAATCTATTAAACGATTTATGAATAGGATGGCAAAGACCGCAGAATAGAAAGACTGAATTTGGGGGGTTTTTTTTCAGCTATTTAAGTCTTGTCGCTTTAGTTTCCATGCGCATCCCTCGTGAACCGCTTCTAGACCATCTGGTTGCTTTCTTCGCCTTCCGCCCCCATTCTCACGGTCGCAGACCACGGACCAACGGCACAGATATCTACCAGAGTTCTTCAACGGAGGTGAAAGATGCCTGACGAATATGTGAAAAGCTCACAAAGGAACCCAAGACATGGTGGAAACAAAAGGAAGGCTTGAAAACCGCCGAGAAATATGATGGTACCGAAAGGAAATGATGGCCAAGCTTTGTCGAAGACCTTATGAACATTAGCGGAAGAGAAGCCTGCAGCAATCCCAGCCCTCATAGCAGCCAGAACTTAAGCATTCACGCCCTCAATTTCTCTTTCGCCACTACCGGCTCCATCCCATTCTTCTCCACGACGGAACACTCGCTGATCTTCGTCAGCCACTTGATCGAAACCCTCTCCTCGCATGCGCGCAGCAATGTTGGTAGCACTAGGATGGGTCGTTCTTGCCGTTCGAAGAATCCAGTAAGTTCCCTCGAGATAATCAACCAACTGACCGTGACCTCTACCAGGGGGAGATCCCAGCAGACGACGGTATTCAGCCCGACATGCAGCGTCAGGACAGTTGCGACGGTTCTTCCCATTCCAATCTGTCTCACAGGCGTGCCTGTTCCCAGTGATGCCCTCCTGTATGGTCACGCTGAATTCATTCTGAAATTGATATTTGAGCTGAACTTCCAAGTCTTGGGCTCTGTCATCTGCGCGCAGTTTGTCTCGGATCAGTCGAAATAGATAATCCACCAGTTCGTGAACGTCGATCGTCACTGCAGAAGATCACAAGGTTAGTACTTGGCTACGAAGTCAAAGCAGAGATTAATATGGCAACTTACAGAAGAGACAAATGGCGAGCACCCGACGGAAGCGATCTTTCTCCGCTGGGTTATCAAATTTGACTGTGTACACCACCCTGTGAGGGCAGCGTACATCCAAGTTGTTCTCGGGGAACCCAGCTTCAACGAAGTCTACCCAATCTGAGAATATGAAGTAGTCTCCTGCGCGGGAGTCTGCGCTGAAACGCACCGCCTGACGATGACGCTCAGGTGCATCGTAGAGATGAAGACATGGCACCATAATGGGGCCTTCTCTGACCTGACGAGGGATTGAAGACTCTCGACAGGGATGCTCGAAGGTCATCTGTCCGCAATATAGCCAGTGATATTTGACGTCTTCGAACAGGTGCTCTTTGCAGCAGTAGCGGATCTCAGAGTAGGGGCCGCAGCGAGGGCAAATCACGGTTGCTCCATCCCATAAGTTGCAGCGTTTATCACATCCCGGCTTTGCGCAAGGGAAACCGTGACTATCTAGCTGCCAGAAGAAGCCCTCCGGCTTTTGTCTCGAAACACTTCCTTGGGCAGTGGATTGCTCGCTTTTAGCCGGCGACCCAGGGTGAGTGTGAATGGCAGTGGTAGTCTGCAATTCGCCAGAGCTTTCCGGATGTTTCTTTCCCGTATCGTTGGATGCGGCAGTAGATCCTTCGCTTTGCGGTGTGGCCTGTGGCCCGAAATTGCTCCAGGCGGTGGTCGACGATTTGGGCGTGCTTGTCAGGAGGCTGCGTGTTTCGGATGTGAGGTTCTTGGTATCGGTATCAGTGTCTCCTGCTGCTTCTTGAATAGGGGACAGCTTTTCTCTGTGGATACTGCTGGCCCTGCGCGAGGACTGGGAGCGAGGAGGCGGAGTCGAGATTGCTGTTGAGGACTCATCAGTGCTGGGGTCTAGAGCGATGTTCTTCATCCCCTCTTCAACGTCAGCAATGGATGTATTGCTCGCTGGCAAAGAAGAGCTCCCTTGGGGTTCATCTGGAATCTCATCTCCGGTGACTGGATCGACCCTGGCAACGCGCCGTTTTCCTTTCCTGTTCGATTTCGCAGATTTCGACCGTTTGGTTGGCACGTCATGGGACTCCTTGTTTTCTTTTGTTTTCGTTTCCGCTTTAGTCTGAGCGATCTTGGTCTGGGGGGTTTCCTTGGCCTGTGAAACTTGTTTGTCCTGATAATTAGTCCCCTTGACAGCCGCAGAATAGTCAACAGTCTGTGATTCTTTCGTGCTGGAAGGCAGCTCAACTCTTCGAAGGAACTTTTTCAGTGCCGAAGATGAAGCAGTATCACAGAGATCACCTTCCTTCTTTTGAGGCTGAGATTCTAGAGCTTCTGCGCTTGGCTGACCACTGGGCGTGCGAGACGACCTTCTATGGGCAGAAGAGCTAGCATCGGGTGCGATCGACGCGAGATCGACCTTTTGGTACTTTTTGCCCTTCTTCTTTCCTTTCTTTGACGAGATAGCAGGCTCTGTTGTGGTCACCCGAGTCTGAGGTGCAGGGGCCGATCTAGATGAACCCGCTGGACCGGACACCTCGCTTGGAGAAGAGCGAGAGGCTGTTCGAGCACACAGAAAAGTGACAGCATCTGAGCGGCATTTCGGTTCCTCGGTTGCCGAGACTTCTTGCCGCTTGTCTATTTACCGGTAAACAGGTTAGCATTCGTGTCTTGATTCACTGGGGTACTGGAAGACAGAGACCAAGCGATGTAAACTCACTAGTGCAATTGTTGTAGTCACTCATTGGATCAAACTGAAGATCGATGCTCGTGATCTGATCTGTTTCTGTGGTGGTAGAAGCGAGAGAGGCAGACGGGGAAGATGGCTGAAGAAGTAGGAACCTGTTACTGGAAGACTTCACTTGGTGAAGATCAAGTTCACTCAAGCACTTTGAAAAGCCAATCACCGCCTCGTTCGTCTGCAAAGGGTGCACCTGTTCAGACAGAGATGAAAATTCCTGAAAAGCCCCTTTTTTCTCTGTTGTCTTCTTCTGAGATTCTTTCTTCCCGGATCCCTTCTTTGCTTTCTCTTTCACCCCAGTAGGAGCGGAGTGGCTCTGGCTTATGTATCTGGCTGTCATGTTGATAGGTGAGAGTCTTGATGTGAATCGGATGTTTGCGGTAAGTCTTGCCCTGAAAATGAGAGTTATTGCTGGCCAAGTCCTATAACTAACAGAAGAAAAGGAATGTACCGTGTACTCTGAAGATATCCGCCTGTCAACTAGAAGGATCTTCCAACGTCTGTGGTTCACGTTTTCTCTGTGCAGCTCATACAAGACATCAAATGGAGGAGGGGGAAGGAGAAGAAGGAAGACAACGTCCAGGCTACAAGAATAGTCATGTTTTATCTTGCACAGCCGCATCTCCCTGGCGATTGCTCTGGTGAAGCTCCGCGTAACGGGGCCATACGGGGCCACTACGCGGGCCCTGCGATGATTTTTTGTAGCCAACAAAGGGAAGCTGCTCAGGTTCACAATTTGAACTTTTTGGCACAAGATACTTTTGATATAAAACCTAATATCAACATCTTGAACAAGTCAATAGTGTATATGCGGTTAACAAGGTTATCAAAACGGCATCTGTATATTTAGTCTTGCCCAGAAGCTTCTGTGGACTGAAAGATTTGGCTGGATATTATAGCTTCACGATTTAAATCATGAACGAAAATTACACTTTCTGCTTGTGTCCATCTACCTGTCTTACATCTCGCCGCTCTTTTGATACTAGCCGACCTATAAGATAGGATCAGGGTCAAGATATTTTGATTGCGCTTTCTTCAAATAGCAAGGTCGTTATTTGCTTCCAATTTGCATCCAATTGATTATAAGAATTAAACTCCCAGTACTCCCGTATCTTGCAATACCGCTCTATGGAAGGCAGCTGCCCTGATATCCCTATGAAACTGGTCTATATCTTCCCAGATGTTCGGTTCAGTTGCATTTGACCCTTTCCGCAAGTGTTGCCCCCATTGTGGACATAATTCGCCCGTACTAGGACATTTATCTACGTAGGCCAGACTTGGCTTCCAGATTGCATAATATAGAGCTATCCAAATTATTGAATTCCCTCATGGTTTGGATCGCATCCCAGGCGTCCAAGCTTTGTTATGACAGTCACGTGCAGGGCTTGCCCTTGTGCACCCAACTAGGAAAGGGTAAGACAGAGTCACGTTCTCCTCCTTCCTCCTTCCAAATTCACTCATCTTTTTCCCTCCATTGCCCATCAACAATTCCTATCTCCCAGAGACTGCTAATCCTCTCAAGCTAGTTACTAACAAAAAAAGCTACCGATCATTCTACACCAATCAAGTCCTAGGCCACTATTCAATCTCTAGCGTCCCGGCGCCAAATGGAACAAGAAACACTGCAGGAGTGCTAAACAAAGAGCCATTCATCAACATGCTTCCCACTTCCCTCGCACGAGACCGTGGGGCCCGTTGTTTTTATTTAGAATAGTGGCATAATGGTTGAAACAAGTGCACAGACAATGGAGCCTGGGAACAGCGAAGCTACAGAACAACCACCCTCGCAGCATGCTAAGCGCCGATCTTGAGAGGCTATATTTGGCCCTGCTAGGCGCCCTGAAGACAACCACTGAGAAGATGATGCCGATAGATGTATCGCGCCAGACGAAACGGAGCAATTGCAGATGGTTCAGTCAGGGTTTATTTTAGGCATTCACGAAGTCGTAGTGGATCAATGCTCAATTCCCTCAATGGTTGCTTTTATTGCCGTCTGCTGGGATTTGGTTGCATTCACTTTGTGGGTCTAACGCTTGTTTGCTTGAAGGCCCATTGTTCTTTTGGCCATAAAGGTGGGTTGTTACCTTTATTCTGGATGTGGTCTTATTGAGATCCTGTTTACATACGTTTCTGGGGTTATACCTACACGTTCATTCCATTTCATTCTCTCCCTTTCCAGTGGACCATCTTCTTTCTCTATACTATCGCGTACATTTGAATATGGCCTACACCCTTTTTGCAATCATTGGATTCTACTGATTTTAGAATAACACTTGCTGCTGGTCAGCCCTTTGTCAAAGACGTCGCCTTTCATTTCTTTCCCCCATAAAAGTTGTTTTCGTTCTCTGATTAATTCATCTTGAGAGTCGCCCAACAGGCGCTCTTCTTTTCCCTCTTCTGTTATAATTTCATCTCACATATCCTACCTTTCCCTTCCAACATGCTCTTCTCAAGGCCAGGTCGGTCGATCTTCCCTTTGCTTCCGCCATACGGAGCCCACGATCCTAACCGTGGCCCCGGGCGTGTAATACTACATCCAGATGGGATGACACCCTACCTCGGCCTGCGGGCTCGTCTGTCCCAGGTTTGGATGAATCGATGGACAATCTTATTGTTGTTAGTCCTGGCGCGAGTCCTAATGGCCGCTGCGAGCGTGCGGTCAGACATGGACGGTGCCAAACGTGAAGCCCTATCGGCTTGTACCTCTGTTGAGTCGATGGGTAGCTCCATGGCTTCTATGCCCCATTACCTTTCGCGGGGAGTCAATGAGATGACGGCCTCTTCGGTCGAGGCAGCCGTTAGCGGGCTAAAGACAATGCTCATGCTCACCTTCACAGGAGTAGAGGAGCTCGTCATCTTCTTTATAAATGTCATGTATCAAACCTACCTTTGCCTGTTCACGATGGTCGTCCGTGGCAGCGCCCACGTCGCCCTTAGCATGGTACAGGACGTTACCGACTTCTTGAACTCTACCCTCACGTCGATTGGAGACGACATCGAGAAGGCAGGCCAAAAGTTCCAGAGCGCTGTCGATAAGTTCTCGGACGGTGTAAACTCCGTTACGAGTGCATTGGGAGGAGGAAATGCCATCCCCAAAATCGACTTCGGCGACGATATCGATAAACTCTCCAATCTCAAGCTCCCCGGGTCCATAAATTCTACTATCGACAAAATCAACGGCTCGATCCCCACCTTTGATGAAGTCAGCAAATTCGTCGAGGATGTGATACGTTTACCCTTCGAGGAAGTCAAGCATCTCATCAATGGATCCCTGAGCAACTACACTTTCGATCGCTCCGCCCTCCCCGTGCCTGCGAAGGAAAAGATGAGCTTCTGCAACGACAACAACGGCATCAACTCGTTCTTTGACAACATAGCCAATCTTGTCGACACGGCCCGCAAGATCTTCATTGCAGTGCTCGTGCTCGCCGCTACGTTGGTCTGTCTCCCAATCGCCTGGTACGAAATCCGTCGCTGGCGATCTATGAAAGAACGCTCCGAGCTCGTGCGCAAAGACGCCCACGACCCAATGGACGTCGTTTACATCGTCTCCAGCCCGCACAGCTCTGCCGCAGGAATCAAAGCTGCCAGTCGGTTCAGTAACAGCCGGCGACAAACCCTCGTGCGTTGGGTCGTGGCCTACGCTACTTCCACGCCAGCCCTCTTCGTTCTCTGTCTAGCCATTGCCGGTCTCTTCTCCTGTCTCTGTCAATTCATACTACTGCGTGCCGTTCAGAAGACTGTGCCGGAGCTTACCACCGAAGTTGGTCAATTTGCTGAGAAGGTCGTCACCAAGCTTGAGAACACCTCCGCCACCTGGGCTAAAGATGCTAACGGTGTCATCGGCGACATGAACCACGACCTCAACACCAACATTTTTGGCTGGGTAAACACCAGCACTACCGCCGTCAACGACACTCTAGACGCCTTTGTTGAGAAGACTATGGGCGTCCTGAACGAGACTTTCGGCGACACCATCCTCATCGGGCCCCTGCAGGACGTCTTCCACTGCTTAATCGGCTTGAAAGTCGAATCCGTACAAAAGGCCCTCACCTGGGTCCACGACCATGCACACCTCAGCTTCCCGCTTCTTCCCGGGGACATCTTCTCGCGCGGTGCCCAGGATAGTATCTCTGACGGCAACGACGGCGACGCCAGCTTCCTCGCCGACGCAGGGGACTCGACCTCGAACAAGATCACGGAGGTGGTCATCCGCGTTATCAAGAAGATTGAGGAAGGCATTCGCACTGAAGCCATCATAGCCTCGTGTATTCTACTCGTCTATTTCCTCAACGTTCTCTTCGGCCTCACCCGCGCCTTGACCCTCTTCTGGAAACGAGAGCGCAGTCGCGGCGATGGCGGTGGCGCGCCAGCGTCTCATTCTTCTCCCGATCAGAACGGATTCATCGATGTGCCGCTGACGGCGATGCCGAATGTCCAAGCCCACAACATCGACCCCTATGCTGCGTCGAGGGCCCAACCGGCGCCGAAATATGAGCCTTCTCCCTCCGCTGCTGCGAGCGGAAGTAGCAATGAGCTGAGTCAGTATGAGGACGAGAAGTTGGGCTTTGCAGGCCAGAGAAACTATGGGTCTGCGCTGAAGGTGGACGAAAGGGTTGAGCTGCGAGGAAGTAGTTATGTTGAATATGGTATGGAGAAACGGGCTGTTTGATTCGGAATGATGATCCTTTCGCTTTATTTTCTTTTATTCGCATGTGTTGTTTGTTTATTCTAGCCTGATGTTGTTATATCTTTTTTTTTTTTATATCTATTTCTGGCGTCGCGACTTACATATTTGTTATTTGACCATTTACACAAATTCACATTCGCTATTACCATCTCTATGCCCCTGCTTTGATAAATAAATGGTCACATGAATTCATAGATATGAGTTCGTTTATATCCTCATTATCAATGTGCTAAAATGGTCCAAGTGACTAGTGAAGTATAGAGTATTCCGATATGCAAGAAAATCCCGAAAATACAGCCAAGAAAGATAATGCAAGAATGAAAATAATACAGACAGTCTCAGACGCAAAAAGTCGCTGCGGCTGCGATCTATGCAGCATATAGGTTCGTAATTCATGAAAGTGACGGTAGTGAACGTATACCTACCTTCCTAAACACACCCCTGCAACAAAAACGATCAGAACCAAAGGGCAAAGAAACTGTGTCCTCGGGGTTAAATCTCCACAAAGAAGCTCTTCTCTCCTTCCTGGGGCTTCACCCGTGCCCGCTCGATGATGGGATCCGCGCAACTGACACGGATCCGCTCAGGCGTTGCCGGGCTCTGGAGACTGAGAACATCGTGAACGTTCCACTGTTTCCGAGCGGCTTTCAGGGCGTCACGGATGGCAAAGAAAGCGGCACTGCCCATAAACAGGGGAGGTTCTCCGACGCCTCGAGAGCGCTGGATGGTCCGCAGATTCTCCCACTCTACGTCTTTCAGGAGACTGACGTTGAAGATCTGAGGGATGTCGCGGAAGCCAGGGATCTTGTAGTTGCCAGGGCCCTTGGTGAAGATCTGGCCCGAGGCACGATGCCAGAGACTTTCTTCGGTGGTGAAGAGTCCTTGGCCTTGCACGTAGGCTCCTTCGATCTGTCCGTAGTCGATGGAGGGGTTGATGGTGCGTCCAACGTCCATCTTGATGTCGGCTCTCAGGGGGGTCCAGTCGCCGGTTAGGGTGTCGATTTCAACTTCGGCGGCTGTCACTCCCTGGGTGAAGTAGAAGAACATTTGACCCTTGTTCTCGCCCCAGACGTAGCCGATATCAGGGGTGCGGTAGTATCCCTGTGCCGAGAGATTCACACGGTCAAAGTAGGCCGCATGTGCCAGGTCCTTCAAAGAGGCACCCGGCATCTTCTCTCGATACGGCTTTAGGCGTTCATTGATTTGCTCGCACGCGTTGAAAATGGCATACCCATTGAGGTCGGAGCTGGCAGAGGCAGCAGTGGCAGATGTGTTGGCGACGGTATTAGTAGCAGTCTCGGAAATGAACACGTCGGATTGAGGGACACCTAAAGCTTCGGCTGCAATCATCGTCATCTTGGTGTGCAATCCTTGGCCCATTTCAACACCCCCATGGGCAACCAGAACGCTTCCATCGTGATAGATGTGGACTAGAGCTCCAGCTTGATTTAGAAACAAGGCCGTGAAGGAAATCCCAAATTTGGTAGGAACAATCGCCATTCCACGCTTGGACCACTTGTGTTTCTTGTTGTATTCTTCTACGGCCTTGCGCCGTTCCGCATAAGAGCTCTCTTCCAGAACTTGTTTATACATCAGCGGAACGTGCCAGTCCTTCAATTCCTGGTGAAAGTGAGTTTTGTCACCAGGTTGATACATGTTGTCCATGCGAATTTTCTCAACGGGAATATTGAGATGGTCCGCGATTTCGGTGACGTAGCACTCGGCGAAGAACAGCCCTTGAGGACCGCCGAATCCGCGGAAAGCGGTATTGGAGACCGTATTTGTTTTGCAGATGCGGCCGCGAACATGAACATTCGGGATGTTATACACTCCATCAATGTGTGACAAGCTCCGTTCGACGACTGCACCCGAGAGATCCTGCGTGTGACCGCCATTGGCGTATACATCCGCATCTAGGGCAAGAATCTTGCCCTCCTTGTTCACCCCGACTTTCCAGTGACAAAGGAACGGATGACGTTGCCCCGAGGTGGCAATGTCCTCATCCCGGTTGAGCATACATCGGACTGGAAATCGCGTTTTCGCTGCTGCAGTCGCGCAGATGCCTGCCAACTGAACGGATCGTGACTCTTTGCCACCGAACCCTCCACCAAGTCGCTTTACGCGCGACACTATCTTATTCTGTGCCACACCGGTCACTTGCGCAACATATGTCTGGCTGTAGCAGAAATCAGTAATGAACATCGAACGCAATTATTCAAGGAGGGTACCTACGTCTCAGTGGGATTCTGTGTCCCACTCCAGACCTCCATTTCTCCGTCCTCGGGCTTTGGAATGGCAACGCAGGCCTGGGTTTCCAGGTAGAAATGCTCCTGGCCACCTATGCGAGATACCCCGGTGAAAATGTGGTCAGCCTTCTTAAAACCTTCTTCCATGTCACCTCTCTTGATGAAGCGAAAGTGTTCAAAAAACGACTGGGCCTCAATGGCCTCTTCCATGGTGAGTATCGCTGGCAACTCTTCGTATTCGACCTTGACAGCCCTCGACCCCTCCTCAGCAGTTTTCGCTGAGTTTGCAAGGATCATACCGATAGGTTGGCCTGCTGTTGTAACCTTGTCGACAGCGAAGAACACTTCATCAGCCTTTGGAGCACCCCACCAATTGGCCTGCGGGTTAGGAAGATCTCTGTGATCAACATAATCATAGACACCGGGTATCTCAAGGGCCGCCGTGGGGTCAACGCTAAGTATTTTGGCGTGTGCCTTAGTCGAAAGAACCATACAGCCAAACCTCTCGTTCTGTTGCACAGGAATATCATCCGTATACTGAGCTTCTCCGGTGGTCTGCTTCAGTGCCGAGACATGAGGGCCAGCCGCGCCTAGAATTCGCTGTTGATATGCTGCTGACGCTTCGTTATCTTTCTCTCCCGAAGAAATCGCTCTTTCAATTTCGGCAATAACATCATGATCAACATCCGTATCCTTGACTTCCATACTGGCCAAAACATCGTGGTAGAATCGGTAAAAGAACCCAAGAGCAAGAGACTTGCGATACGTCGCCATGCCTCCGGGGACGCCGAATTTAAGATCGAAATCTTGTTCTAAAGCTGCCATTGTGCCTTCAAGCGTTGCAGGATTTGTAAACTGTTTGCCAACTAGGAAAGCCTCCGCATTTCGCGCGGACACCGTCATCGGAGCAAGACCACCGAAAACGAAGTTCACGCTTTTCACATCGTTGGTTGAGGAAAGCGACACGCGTAAGGCTGCGTTGACTATAGCGATATCATCATCCTTCCGCTTTGACTGTTTGTACGCCCGCATGTATTCACCACTCTGGGCCGCTGTTGGAATGCGCAAGCTTGCAATAATGGCGTTGGGGGGAAGCGCAGTGGTTCTATACCCTTTGAAAAACTGGCTCATAGGAATTTCGATCTCATCACCAAGTGTCTTGGCAACCAAAACGGTGTTCGTAGCCACGAAAACCGGATTCAGATCGGAGATCGGAGAGGCAGTAGCCAAGTTTCCGGCTGGTGACGCTACATTCCTGATCTGTCTTCCTGCGAAGTAACGGAGCTGCTTCTTGATGGCCGTGAAATTCTGGCCTCGCACGGGTCCAAAACGTTCCAAGGCTTCATCACATATCGTTTCCAAGTCGGTAAGAGAGACATTGGCACCGACTTCCAAGTGGTCGTCGTGCAGCGAGTACTGGCGCAACTCTTGAATATCACCAACGTAGATAGACGCACGATATTGCATTGCCTTGAATTTGATCTCGATTTGCGTCTCGGTGCTACCACCAATGATCTTTGCGTCTGGGTGAACATGTTTGATCTCCAAGAGCTGCTGCAGAGTGACTGGTCGATACCATCTCTTTCTCTTGTTACCAAATGCCAGCGGTCGGAATTCATGCTTTCGAAGGGTAGGTGGGAATATTAGTTCGGTTTCGGGGTTGTATTTGATGAATTCGGGGGGCGTAAATTTGGGGGCATTTCGGTCAATGGCCGTGTCTTTCGACGAACCCTTGCAGCATCCTCCTGCGCCGTTCTGCTTTTCCATACAACAGCCACCTCCTCCATTAGCAGTTGATTTTCCACACCCATTAGACTTGGCCTTGAAACTCTGAGCAGCATCCAAAATCGGTCTATACCCCGTACACCGACACAGGTTCCCATCAAAAGCTTCTTCGACTGCGTGTTCCGAGGGCTCGGGGGTGTTCCGTAGTAGAGCGTAAAGACTCTATCAAGCGAGTTAGATTCAATACAGAATTTGTAGCATTTATCACCGAGAGGAGCACACCATTGCGATTCCTGGAGTGCAGAACCCACACTGGCTTCCGTTGCCCACCGCTAACCGTTGCTGAATCGCATGGGGGTTTTTCACATTGCCAATCCCCTCGATTGTGACGACGTGTTTGCCATCAACACTAATTAGCGGGGCAATGCAGGCGTTGACGGATGCATGATAGAGCTTCTTGGTTGTCGGGTTCGTGTGGGATACCACCTATCCAAGTCCATCAGTTAGTTACCAAGCAATACCGGGGAAAGGTGAGCTTGAACGTACCACCGTGCAAGCACCACAGCCTCCCTCTGCACATCCTAGCTTGGTCCCTGTCAAGCCTATACCCCTCAGATATTCCAACAACGTAACCTCTGGGTTTACGGAATCAAGGGTGACTTTAGTGCCGTTGAGATAGAACCGTATGGTATCATCCCAGTCCTCGGTTAGCTGAACCAGCGAGCCAACCTTCTCGGGAACTATTGCCGCAGCTGGGGACTCTAGGATGCCGGGAGCCATCTTGTGTATATTTCAACTTGAGAGTCGAAAGTTTCGCGGTCCCTGCCAAGGAAGGAGAGTGGCGAGCAAGATGATGTAAATAGTAGGAACCAACACAGGGAGAGTAGGATAGATATATATAAGATCAGGAATTCCAGAAGAAGACAGATATCATGATACAAGATAGTCCCCACAGGTAATAGAATGACAATTCATATATAAACAAGAGATAGGGCATCCATGCAGGAGGAGGAGAAGGAGGGAGCAACTTTAAAGCTCCCTGATGACCGGCTTATCGTTATCGGCATGTGCGGGGATCGCCACCGGCCGATGGAGGCGGAAACCCACGGCACTACTCAGCGTCAATCCCCCGTCTCGGATTGGTCGCCAGTCGGGTATTAGGTAATGCCCATCGAGAGGTGGCACGTGCCCTTGGAGATGCCAGAGTGCCCGAGATAAAAAGATAGAAGGGTGGATGCCAAATGTCAAACGCCGGTCCAGATGCTCCCAATGTTATGATGATGATAATACAACTCGGCTTTTACATTCAGCGAAGAACATAAAAAGGGAAATGGGCAGGAAATTGGAAATGGGGAAGGAACATAGATCAAAACCTCCCAATGCTTCACGGCTTGGCCCGTGCCCCCACGAAATCCTTCTCATCCTCCTCCCACTTCTTTCGTTCGACAACGCTGCGTGCCCTAAATAGATATCAGTTAGCTCCCTTCTCGGGCAAATACGATGGCTGAAGATGCAGGGATGACAAACCGGTACGCCCTCACAAACCGCCATACTTCGGTATCCGCCAGGTTCCAAGCCTCCGCCACATCTTTGATGTTGATCCGGTTGGTTTCCTTACTTTTGATGACCTCCCGAGACACTCGGAGAAGATCGTACTCCTTTTCGACCCCCTCCAGGCTAGGGTTGGAATGTTGAATGGACTCTTTGGTGTCGCCTTCGTGCTTCGCATCCACTTTCCCCGTCCGCGGGATTCGAAATCCAAATTGCCACTCCAATTCGTCCAGCAGTGCGGTCGGAAGAGCCTGGCCAGCCTCTGGGGGGATCGACTCGACCGTCATCCACAACGACGTTCCGATAACGCCGTCATCGGCGACGGCCTTCTTGAAAACGACGGCTCGCGAGGCTCCACCCAGCTCAGGTCCTAGTTGTTCCTGGGTGACCGCCTTCAACCAATTATCGCGCTCCGTCTCGCGACGAACGTGTCGGGTGGTAACCTCCGCAGAATCCTGTTCCAAACTAATAAGAGTATATGGGTGCGGGAGGGTTCCAATAGTGAACACCCGGGTCGTGTTTCGATAAGTCGCCGGTTGGCTAACCTGCATGGGCTTCGCGGTCTCACAGGGGTGGCACGTCTGTAGGTTCGGAGGACACGAAGAGGGCACGGGGGATTTCGAGCACTGAGCCAGGGCTTTAGCAAGCCGCAGCGAGGGCTCGACGAGCGCGGTGGTGTGTTCCGGGAAGGGCTTCAGGACAGCGATACCGGCGGGGAAAGAGTTGTGAAAGGTGCTATGCAGATGGGAATTGATCAACTCAACCAGGGCGAGTCGTCCAGCGGTGGCGGATTTCACGCTCTGCTCAGCCAGCGCGGGAAAGTTGGTCGTGACGGTCGTAGAGTCGTAGAAGGCCAACGAGCCTGCCTGTTCGCTCCTGAAGAACTCCGGGGGCACCAATTCCAACATGGATTTGGAGTTCTCATCGATCTTCTTGACGGCTTCCTTGATAGCGTCGTTGATTCTTGATTTCTCGCCCGCGAAGAGTGCGCTGTTGATGCGGTCGAATCTAGTTATGAAAGCCGGATCGGTACCCAGGCGCAAAGACGAGAGCAACGGGTCGTCGTATCTCGCCATGGGGAAACAGCGCCAATCGGCAAGCAAGCCATCACCCATGTGACCCCAGGCGAGCCATCGGAACAGTTCCACTTCCAGATCGTGGTGAAGCTTCAACGGTTGCACAAGCTCGTACAATTGGTTGTTCATCGCCTCCCCGGGTCCGAGAATGATAGGACGGAACCCCTGAGCAAACCAAGCTCGGCGCCAGGCAAGAAGCAGCTGAGCATCTGCATTCTCCTCGTTCTTATCATTTCCCTTGTTTGGTTCGTAATAGGTGTAAATAAACGGCCGGTGCCGTAGCGGAGGGAGTACGGATCGGTTCTCGTCCAGTGTAATGGCGGAGGAAAAGGGATTGAGCCACGCCCAGTTGGTAAACCATTTCGACTCGCCGCTGGTGCTGTTCGGCTGCAACTCCGGCGGCGTGTGTACGGTAGGACGAAACGAAGGCAGATGGAAGTCGTTTAAAGACGGAAGGTTTGGGCGAGGGACATACTTGGCTGCACTAGCGATCTTTTCTTCGACCAATGCAGAGTCCACTGACTTCGGGGATGTCGAAAAGATCACCAGGAGGAGAGCGACGAAGACGATGATCGTAACAAGGGCCGTGCTGCGGTGAGGAATCATGGTTTATGTATAAGTTTCCCCGGTGCGAAGAATGTCGGGGACGAGATGAGAAAGAAGAAGAAAACGATGATGCAGGGGATGCGGCAGTAAATGATAAAAGGGGGTCGAATTTAGAATTCCGTCACCATAGACTTCTGGAGATCAAGTATTATAATTTCAAAACGAGTGTAGGTTTCAACAATGTGAGATTCAAGATACGGATGAAAGTCGCATTCATAAACATCCGCATGGATGGTAAGAAATCAATCCATCACACTGGTACAAGAACATGAAAGGAAGAGACAAGAAAAGAGAGAGACAGATGCAGCCGTACTCGTACCTGACGGAAGAAGGAAATGGCCAGCTTCAACGTCAGCCGCTAGTTGACTCTAGTACAATTTCCCGTAAGATTATGAGATAAGAATAGGACGGAGTGCGACGCTGCCTTTGGCTGGACCCGGACTTGGGAAGAAAACACGACGCGAACGGCCGGGATGCCTTGGTGCCTGTATGCCTGCATGCCTGCATGGTCAGGCATGGCGGTGAGGGGCAGCGAGATCGGAACTTTTGCCCCTCGTGACTCACATACTATTAATTAATTTGATGGATTTGCTTCTCCATTATTCAAGTCGCATTATCCATTCTCTCCGTCCTTTCATTCTTCTCGATTCCATTGGCAGTCCGACGGCCCTCAATTTCACCGCAAGGGAATTGTCACTGCAGCCATGGGTGTTGAATCTGCCTCCTTACAGGAGCGTCTAGAACGATGGGCTCAACGCCTACAGAACCTCACCGTCTCGCCCCTCACCCGAGACTATCCCGACACTCAGAACCAAGAGCTCCCCAAGAGGTCAATTGAGGCCTTCGAGTCTCTTAAGATCTCCAAGGACTCCCTAGCACAATTACAGAAGGTCTCCGGCTCGGCCTCGGGGTTCACGGTCTTCTTGACTGCCTTTGTGGTCCTCGTTGCTCGTTTGACCGGTGACGAAGACATCGCCATCGGCACGAACTCCAGCGAGGATGGCCGTCCTTTTGTCCTGAGAGTTCCAATTGATTCCTCCGAGACATTCCTTCAGCTTTACGCTAAAGTGCAGGCTGTATGCTTTCGATTACCCCGTTCCTTCATACGTCCTTAGCTAACGGTCGGCTAGGCATTCGACCAAGGGTCATCCGATGTCGTCCCGCTGGGAAGCCTGCGGTCTCATATCCAAGAGAAGACCAAGTCGGAACGATCGCCCATTTTCTTCCGTTTCGCTGCCTACGATGCCCCTGCCGTGTCGCAAGAATACCCCGCCAACACCTTCGAGACGACCGACCTGGTTGTGAACGTTGCGCCTTTGTCCGGCGAGTCCTCGGCCGCGGAGTTGGGCGCATTCTACAACCAGAGACTTTTTTCGAGTGCAAGGATCGCCACGGTTCTGCAGCAGCTCGCTCGCATTGTCGAGAATGCCACCAGTGATCCTGAACAGGCCATTGGGCGCATTGACTTCATGACTCCGGACCAACAGGCGCTTCTTCCAGACCCCACAGCCGATCTGAACTGGTCCAAGTTCCGTGGTGCCATCCATGACATCTTCGCTGAGAATGCGAAGAAGCATCCCGAGAAGCTATGCGTCGTGGAAACTAAGTCTGAGCGGTCGCCTCACCGGGAGTTTACGTACCAGCAGATTAATGAGGCATCCAACATCCTCGGCCATCACCTGGTCCAGGCGGGTATTGAGAGGGGGGATGTCGTCATGGTGTACGCCTACCGTGGTGTCGATCTTGTGGTCGCCGTCATGGGTATCCTGAAGGCCGGCGCTACATTCTCTGTGATCGACCCTGCTTATCCCCCGGAGCGCCAGTGTATCTACCTTGACGTTGCCCGCCCTCGGGCCCTCATCAACATTGAAAAAGCCACTAAGGACTCCGGTGAGCTCTCGGACAAGGTTCGTTCGTTCATCAACGAGAACCTGCAGCTGCGGACTGAGGTCCCTGCGCTCGCCCTTCAGGACGACGGTTCGCTGCGCGGTGGCTCGCTCGAGGGCCAGGATGTTCTTGCCAATCAAGTTCCTCTGAAAGCTCAATCTGTTGGCATTGTCGTTGGTCCGGACTCGACTCCTACGCTGTCATTCACCTCCGGCTCAGAAGGTAGACCCAAGGGTGTCCGAGGACGTCACTTTTCGTTGGCCTACTACTTCCCCTGGATGTCAGAGACATTCAAGCTTAACCCCAATGATCGATTCACTATGCTTAGTGGTATTGCTCATGACCCCATTCAGAGAGATATTTTCACGCCTCTCTTTCTGGGAGCCCAGTTGTTGGTCCCGGCACGGGAGGACATCCAGAACGAGAGACTTGCGGAGTGGATGCAGGAATACGGAGCTACGGTCACCCACCTGACGCCTGCTATGGGTCAAATTCTCGTTGGTGGCGCTTCTGCGCAATTCCCTGCGCTTCACCATGCGTTCTTCGTGGGTGATATTTTGATCAAGAGAGATTGTCGATCACTGCAGGGCCTGGCCCCGAACGTTAACATCGTCAACATGTACGGAACAACCGAGACCCAGCGTGCCGTCAGTTACTACGAAATCCCCAGTTACTCGAGCCACGCAGGTTTCCTGGACACCATGAAGGATGTGATTCCGGCTGGCCGAGGAATGCTCGACGTGCAAATGTTGGTTGTCAACCGCTTCGAGCCCAGTCGTATCTGCGCGATCGGAGAAGTAGGCGAGATCTACGTCCGCGCCGCTGGTCTTGCGGAAGGGTACTTGGGATCTGCCGAATTGAACCAGAAGAAATTCATCAACAACTGGTTTGTGGACCCTAAGGTCTGGACCGAGAAGGACCAGGCCGAGTCGCAGAACTCCACCGAACCCTGGAGGCAGTTCTACGTCGGCCCCAGGGATCGTCTCTACCGCAGTGGAGATCTTGGTCGCTACACTCCCACTGGCGAGGTTGAATGCTCGGGACGTGCAGACGACCAGGTCAAGATCCGTGGCTTCCGTATCGAGCTCGGTGAAATTGATACCCACTTGTCTCGTCACCCCCTGGTGAGAGAGAACGTCACTCTGGTGCGTCGTGACAAGTTCGAAGAGCCGACTCTGGTCAGCTACATTGTGCCGGACATGAGCAAGTGGGCCGCGTGGTTGGAAGAAAAGGGCCTCAAGGACGACGATTCCGCCGAGGGAATGGTCGGCATGCTCCGTCGCTTCCGACCTCTTCGCGACGACGCTCGCGAGCTACTCCGCGGCAAGCTCCCAACGTATGCCGTACCGACGGTCTTCATTCCCCTCAAGCGCATGCCTCTCAACCCCAACGGCAAGATCGACAAGCCGGCGCTGCCCTTCCCCGACACCGCGGAGCTCAGCGCCGCCGCTCCTCGACGCCGCTCCTCGGTGCTGCAGGCTCTCTCCGAGACCGAACAGGAGCTCGCGCAAATCTGGGCCAAGCGCATTTCCAACGTGACCGCTCGCATGATCGGCCCCGATGACTCGTTCTTCGATCTCGGCGGCCACAGTATCCTGGCCCAGCAAATGTTCTTCGACCTCCGCCGCAAATGGCGCGGCATTGACATCAGCATGAACGCGATCTTCCGCAGCCCTACTCTGCGGGCTTTCGCTACCGAGATCGACCGTTTGCTGAGTCTTGACTCGTTCGCCACCAGCGACAGCAAGGACGCCGCCGCCGCAGAGGCCTCCGAGGCCCTCAAGCAGCCCAACGACGAATACTCCAAGGACGCTCGCGAGCTGGTCAACGCTCTGCCCGCGTCCTTCCCCGAACGCACCGAGGACATCCTTTCGGGCGAACCGACCGTCTTCCTGACCGGTGGAACCGGGTTCTTGGGTGCTCACATCCTCCGCGACTTGCTCACCCGCAAGTCTCCCTCGGCCAAGGTTGTCGCGCTGGTTCGAGGCAAGACCGAGCAGCAGGCGCTCGACCGCATTCGTTCCACCTGCCGTGCCTACGGATTCTGGGACGAGGCCTGGACCAGCCGCCTCCAGTGTGTGTGCGGTAACCTGGGAGAACCCCGTTTGGGTCTCTCCGAGGCACTCTGGGATGACCTGACGAAGCGCGTCGATGCTGTGATTCACAACGGCGCTCTGGTCCACTGGGTCTACCCCTACTCCACCCTCAAGCCGGCCAACGTCCTCGGTACCATCGATGCCCTGAAGCTCTGCGCTACCGGCAAGCCCAAGCAGTTCTCGTTCGTCAGCTCCACTAGCGTGCTCGACAGCGATCACTACGTTGAAGAATCCGAGCGCATTATCGCCGCCGGCGGAGCGGGTATCAGCGAGGATGACGATTTGGCGGGCAGCAGCGTTGGACTGGGAACTGGATACGGCCAGAGCAAGTGGGCGAGCGAGTACCTTGTGCGCGAGGCCGGTAGGAGAGGCTTGAAGGGCAGTGTGGTGCGCCCTGGTTACGTGCTGGGCGACTCCCAGACCGGAAGTATGCAACTCCAGCCCCCATTTTCAAGAAGAAAGGGAAACAAAAGAAAGAAAAAACCAGTCATTGGATCCAAGATGAATATATGGCTAACAAATGATCTACTACAGCTACGAACACGGATGACTTCCTGATCCGAATGATCAAGGGATGTATCCAGCTTTCTTCCCGCCCGAACATCCACAACACCGTCAACATGGTTCCCGTGGACCACGTGGCGCGCGTGGTCATCGCTGGTGCCTTCCAGCCTGCCTGCAAGCCCATCGGAGTGGCCCAGGTGACCGGTCACCCCCGGCTTCGATTCAACCAGTTCCTCGGTGCTTTGCAGCTGTACGGCTACGACGTGCCCCAGGTCGACTACGTGCCGTGGTCCACGTCGCTCGAGGAATATGTCAACAGTGGTGAGCATGACGATCTGGAGTCCCAGCATGCACTGTAAGTTTCTTCATCTTGGCTTCCGATCGATCACAAAAGTTAATCCGGTTCCTTTTTAGCATGCCTTTGTTCCACTTTGTGGTATCGGACCTTCCCAGCAACACCAAGGCTCCTGAATTGGACGACAAGTATGCGGCGGCCTCTTTGCGTGCCGATGCCGCATGGTCGGGTGTCGATGCATCGGCAGGTGCAGGTGTGACGGAAGAGCTGGTGGGCTTGTACGTCTCTTACCTCGTGGCCGTGGGATTCTTGCCCGCTCCGCCCGCTTCGTCGACCGCTCGTCCGCTGCCCGTCGCTCAGCTCAGTGCCGATCAGAAGCAGGCCTTGGCCAATGTCGGTGGTCGCGGAGGTACTTCATGAGTATTTTGAAATGGTAGCGTTTGCCTGTGCTTTTATTGTTTTTGTTTTTTCTGGTTACAGCATGATTTCTGTTTTCTCGGTTTAGAAATTCCGGATGATTCGGATATAGTGAATAGGAGAGTGGGTGCAAAAATAAATCAAGGGATAAATGGATGTGTATATAGAGCAGCCGCACGGGGCAGGGCATTTCCCGAGGGAAACCCGAGTGAGAGATTTCTCGAACAAATGAGTGATTATATCGATTGGTTCAAATGGCGCATCTCCTTTTTTTTTTTTTTTTTTTTTTTCGTCTTCGTATTTTGGCAGCGGGAACTCGCCCACACAGGATTCCACCGCATTCGACCCAACCGATCAGGGTTCGTCATGACTGGACAAGCAGCGTTGGCGGGTCGATGAGTCGATAATTTGCCTCGGAAAATACGGCCCAAGTCGATATCCAAACGGCATCCACGATCATGCAACCGGGTAAGCGAACAGCGAGAGGACGATAAGAGTAAATCGAGCAAGGCCGAATAGATTAGTTTAGGGGGGAAACATCTGGCCACTTGCCGCGTTGCCGACTCTCACCGGGCCACCTGTGCTTATATAAGGAAAACCTCACCACAGCACCGCGCCTTCGTTCCCTCTTAGACTTCACCTCTTCCACCCCAAGATACCAGAGTTGTAATTAGAAAATACTTGGACCATATCCAGTCATTCCCCATCTTCATCATGGCCACCACAGGTACGTTGGCGACGCTGTCGGATTTTTTCCTTCTGCTTGGCGGGCTGTAACGGGTGGCGGGTTTTTCCTGCGGCCTCAACAGTCTTTCTTTTCCCCATCCCCAGCGTTTTTTCTGTTCTCCGATCCCTTTCACCCTGGCCATCCTCAACTCCTGGACTTATTCGTGAGCATATTGAGCATCATCACTTGACTCAAACTGCGAACGGATCCGATTCAGTGCCCTCCTGTTTTTCTCCTTCTCCTTGTTTTTCTGGCTTTCGTCCCCTCTCATCACCCTCAGCGAAGTTTGAGTCATAAAATCCCCTCTCCCTTCGCACCCACCCCCACGCAAAAATGAATGTCGCAAGGCTTTTCCCGCGGCCTCAGTCACTTTCCCGGTCCTTCACGGCGGCATGGGAGTTGCAAGGCCGCCGAGGGATCAGCCCTTTCCCCTCCTTTCCTGTCGCACAGGGTGTGGCCGGCACATCCCGATCCTGTTCCACCTCTGCGCCGTCATCGTCCGACCATCTTGCCCGGTCGCATAATGGTGCTAATGTCCCGTCAGATCGTTTCATCTCGGCTTTGGACCACAACAAGCAGTGGGCGGCCAAGACCGCTCAGGAATTTCCCGACCTCTTTCCCACGCTCGCAGTCGGCCAGCATCCTGAAATTCTGTGGATTGGTTGCTCCGATTCCCGATGCCCCGAGACAACCCTGCTCGGCCTGAAGCCCGGTGATGTCTTCGTCCACCGGAACATTGCCAATGTCCTGCACGCTGGCGATCTGTCATCCTCGGCGGTGATCGAGTATGCGGTGCGTCATCTGCGAGTCAAGCACGTCGTCCTCTGCGGTCACACCGGATGTGGAGGTGTCGCTGCTGCCATGGGTAACAAGCAGCTGGGCATCCTCGACCCTTGGCTCTTGCCTCTGCGTCAGATTCGTCAGCAGAACCTGCCCACTCTGCAGTCCCTGACCCCTGACCAAGCCATGCTCAAGTTGGTCGAACTGAATGTCGAGGAGGGTGTGAAGCTGTTGAAGCAAAAGAGCGTTGTTCTGGACGCGATTCACGAGCGCGGTCTGCAGGTCCACGGACTGATCTTCGACGTTGCCTCAGGTGTCCTTCGTCAGCTGGAAACCAACGACACGGAGGAAGCCATCAAAGCACGACTAGTCTCGTTCAAGACGGAGTAATCTTTCACGGTCGGCATCGTCTGCGATCGGTCATATCGTTTATTCTTCTTCTGGGGTTGGAAGGATGGCTGGGTCATCTGTTCATTTTTTTTTGTTTTATTTCCAGCGAATTCGCGAAGGTGTCACGTCGGTTGAATTTTTTTTCCTGTGAGCGACAAGATTGAAGTATCTAGACGATTCATCACTGTCATCAGTATATAATCCTTTTTTGTCTTTTTTCATTTCTCATTTTGCATGAGTACAGCGAAGATCTCGAATAGTGAATGTGTGAATCATTGATGGAAAAGAAACCGATCCCCCTCAAGTAAATTGGAAACGGTCGCAAGGGAGAGGAAGCAAAGAGGGTGAAAAAAAGGAAATGAAAAATGACGAAAGAAATGGAAGTGGAAGGCGAGCCAGGCTTATTATGTTGCCCCCTTCTAGTCTCGTTTCACTCTGCCTGCGAAGGCCAACAGATCCTCTTCTCTCCGCGTGCCGGCTGCCTAATTGGGAACCCGAGGAACCTTGAGCGGATCCCTGCCTGCCTTTTTGGGTATGGTCCCGGCCGAAGCGGTTTTGCGTCGGTGATGCCTGATCCGTAAGGCCTCTGATTATAGCTTTTTGCCTGGGGCAGAGACAGCCCGCATTTACTTGCGCGGAGTGTATCCTTAAGTCCTAACCTAACACTCACTCGTCGTATTACTTTTACTCTCATGAACTGCATGGATATGCTCAATCCTATCGAACCGTGAGAATAGGTCGACGTCATCACCTAATCCACCAGAAAGGCTAATTTGAACATCGTAATGAACGCGACTTCTATCAAAAAGTCTTTTAACGAGACAATATTCCGGGTTCCGAGTGGTATTTTTTTTTATCATTTGCACTTAGAAACCAATCAGCATGGAGAGTATACAAAAAAAAAAGAATGCTCATGTCAACCGAGCCGAGACTACAGGGTAAATAGTACATAGGGATGGCAGGGAGGCAGGCAACAAGTGCAGCAGCAATAACAGGTTCGGGGTAGATTTGCTATACAGGAAAGAGCTGGAATCCAACAGATCATGCCCGTACAATATACAATCAGTCAGTCAGTCGGTCGGTCGGTCGGTCTTTGAGGCGATGTCCCAAAAACCATTGAAATTAAACGGAACACACTTCACTTACTCCTTGCTACGGGGGGTTCGATATAAGAAAGTAAGTAAGAAAGTAAGAAAGAAAGAAAGATAGAAAGATAGAAAGATAGAAAGATTGGCGACCGCCTGGGAGTCATGACCCTCCAGAACATCGCCGCCCGCAACGACTGACACCACTTCATCAGCATGCAAAGCTAGTTAGGTTACCACAACCTGCTCAGGCGCGAGCAGGAACGCTAGATGATCGCCCCTACCATGAAGACGCCGGAGTGGGCCTGGTCCTAATCCCCCTGGTCGCCGATAGCGTTGGCTCGGCCGTGGAACTCCCGGTCGACCGGTCATGCGGGAGTCGACGGACGGAGCGCTGAAGAGGCTCGTCGTCCGAAGCCGCGAGGCCGAGGCCGACCACCTAGGTGATCGTCGACGGCGTCGAGGAGGTTGACGGGAAGCTGGGCATCGCATCAATCTAGTCCAGGGGGGACCATTGCTGGGTCTCTGAGTCATACGGGAATCTGATTGTGGGCTTGGGTAGCAAGGAGTGGGTTAACGAGGCTGTGGTCAGTATTCAGATGAAGTTGACGGATGACCAGATTAGTATCTGGAGGAGCGATATCTTCAAGTCGTTGAGTGGCTGGAGCGGTAAACGTAGACAGACTACGAGGTAGTAGTGCACTTAAGTTCTATGCTGAATATACGGAATATTGGTTAGGTTTGGTTATATTTGTTGCTGTTGTCGCACGATAGCTTCCATTGTATACATGGTGGTGTGGCAAAGACGATCATCGGAATAAAGGAAAGAAACGCCATTCTTGAGTCTTGGGTAATCGTATCGCTAAAAAAGGGGAGAGGTAGATGGGAAAGATAGACGAAGTATATAACGAGGGCTGATAGACACGCTGTGCATCGGTTTGGTTCAGATTCATATGCCACATACACCAGTGTCCGGCTTTCCAATCTCAAGAAAAATTGTGCAAATAAATAAGAGAATTTCAAAAGTCTTGTGGGGTTTCCACAGGAACTCCTCACCTCTACAAGAGGGAGCCACGAATTGAACATGCATAGATATGTACATCAGCGGAGATTTTGGTAATTTCCAATGAAAGAAGCACCGGGCTTCTTTTGTTAGTGAGCGCCGCTCTTCCTTGTTAGAAAGTCAAATATACTGCTGAATCGGTGCCGACGTTTCCCTTTCGTGGGCGCCGGCACTGCATTTCGATTGAGCGATTTGGCCGCCTTTTCGTTGGAGGCGTCGAGTTGCCGTGTGCCATTTTGTATGCCAGGGTTCCTGCTAGGAGCTGCAAAGTCCCTCTCATTTGCAACGTCCGGTCTCTTAGGGTGAGACCGGGTCGTGCGACTCGCCGGATCTTCCTGGAGGGCATTGACCTCGCTAACCCCAATGGGTGCTGTTTCGCGAGGGTTCGAGAGTAGACTATGCCGGCTAGGCCGAAGTGTGGCGCTGGAGGCGCGTCTGTTGGAGCGCTCAATGAAGGCGGCACCGGTGGAGTTGGAGCGCTTGGATAAACTTCCGTACGCAAAGGTTCGATCGGAGGGGGTGATGCTTCGAGAAGGTAAAGCATGCGAGCCGGACATGCGATGCTTGGGGCTACTGTACGGGCCGTCCGGGAAGACTTCTTTGTTCGAGGGAATTGGGTTGTTCTCGGACTTGGTGGCTGTTGGAGAAGTTTGACGGGATGGGCACAGGCTTTTAGGGTTGAGAGCCAAGGCGGTATCCTTGTAGTTAAAGTTATGCGACCAACCCTCCCTGAATGCCACCCAAATACTAGTGATGATGATCAACGTGCGCAAATTATCGTCGGTTACAATCACCCTTCGATCCAACGGTCGATCTAAAGGAGTGTCCAACTCGGAAGAATCGCTGATAACCGACATGCCAGACGTTGGCGACGCAAATCCCGAGGTGGGCAACGAATACTCGTCGAAGACTTCGAGGTGGTTCCGGGTCATGGTCGCGATGACCGGGTGCCGACGGGTGGTGGGATCGATGACACTGAATGTGAAGCGTCGTGATTCCTCCTGGAGCGACGAGCCCGGAGGAGCCGAAACGCGCCTGTTTTTCCCTCCACGAGGCACCCATCGCAGGATCTGCACGCCGCGATCTGTTTCGGCAACGAATTCGTATGATCCGTTGGGAAGAGGGGTCGCTTCCCACACCGGTCCGTGGTTGAGGCAGATCTCTGCTTTGCCCTTCGCCAGCGCATCTTCCCTGAGGAGCTGGCATATCGTTGCGACCACCTCCCGATGTTCCCCGTTCTCGTCGTCCGAGCTCAGATACTTGTCTGCAATGTCTCCACCCGTCCGTTCGTACAAGTCGCTCGTGACAACGATCAAGTCATTCGGGCCCAGCCCTTTCTTGCCTCGGAAGATCGTAGGGAATTTGCGCGCTAGTCGGGGCAGGTATACGGTTGACGGCAACACGTCGAGGACTGGCAAGGGGCGCGGAGTCTGCGACAATCGCTGAAGCTGCAACACCAGCTTGGGTCGGAAGTTTAATCGCCTGTGGCGCGCATGGCTGGCCGGATGAGCCAGCTGGTAAGACGTTTTAGGTCGCGACGATTGTTTCCTAACCGACTGTGCACGGGCGATCTGCGGTCGAACGAGGGCGGGTCCGACAGTCGAATGCTCTCCGTCGCTTGACCCCGGTTCTTCCGCATCTCGGGACATGGCACCGTGCGAGCCTTTGCGAGATAGCTCGGCTTGCGTGGCCTTGTGCCAGCCGTTCCGGTTATTGGCGAGTCCCAAGGAAGGCAATGTAAAGGAGATATTCGAAGGGGACGAATGGCGCGCAGGTCGAGATTCAGATTGGTGGGCGACAATGTCGTTTTCATGGGCTGCTGCCGCATCTGCCGTCAATCCCAGGTTAAACAGCATTATTTGACAAGAAGCGGGAGGCTCCAAGGGCCTAGCAAGACCAACATCGACAGCGATGGAAACAACACTGCTGAAATCAATCGGATGGCTCGGGTAGCTCGTAACGTGGCGTTCGCTCGCAGATCACTGGTTCCGCGGTCTATATTCAGGAAAATACCTAACCGTCGACGGTGTGGAGGGAGGAGGAGGCAGGAGGCAGAGCCAAACAGCAAGGAAAGGGGAAACTTTGGAGATGGAAGGGAAAGAATATCAAGGGGGGACAGAAGCTTGGAAGCTTGGCGTGACCTGCACAACCAAAGACCAAAGTAGATGAGGCAAATAAGGAAAGAAAGGACAAGCAGAGGTATATAGGAAAGAAGGCAGAGAAGTCTGGACGAGCGTCAATTGGTAGGGGGCAAAAGGGCCAAGGCTACTTCGTAATATGCAACGAAAGGCGGGAGAAGACGTAAGGGAGAGAGGGAAGGGGGGCAGAAGGAAAGTCAAGTAAGAAATGAAAAAGCAAGCAATGGGGTAAATTGTAGCCTTAAGAATGGAGTTGAGTTGGAGGTGGCCTGTCAGATGGTAATGGCGGTCAAGTAAGTACTTCGGTCTTCGAGTCAAAAGGTTTGGAGAATACGAGAGCGAAACGAGACGAGATTATATTGGAGATTAAGAGGGAAAGAAATGGTTTAAGTTAGAGGGGTAAAAAAAGAGAGAAAAAAAAAAAAAAAAAGGCAAAAAAGGGAATCCACTTTCCTACCTAGCAAGAAGAGCAGTGAGTAATAATTATTAGTATTTTGATTTGTCTGTACTCCGTAGGGATGGCAGGGTGAGTATGCACTATGCACCAGGCAGGTCAAGAGCAATAATCAGATTATGGATCTGTAACTAGAAGTACGGAGTAAGTTGTGAATAATCATTTCGGGATGATTCCAAAGCTACGAAAGGCGATCCATGGATGCATCCAAGTAGTCTAGCGGGCGATCCTCGGAGCTCAATAATCATCACGACCGACCTGTACTCCGGAGGTATTCAGTATCGTACGTAACTGATCGGTTCGGATCGTTCTGCTTTCCGCCCCGCGCGGCCTCGGTATTTTCCTGTAAGTCTCACCAAAGTATAGTGTATAGTTGGCAACTGTTGAACTGACACCTGACAACTGTGGACTGGCACATTGGCCTGAAACTCCCTACGAAAAGCCTATCTCCGTCGTCTTCGGAGGTTAGCCTTGCAGTCCGTCCGCCCTCCGAAATCCATCCGAGCCGCTTTCTCGAGAATCCTGAGGGATGCTTCATTTACTGCCTCTCCAGTTCTTCGTATGCCAACAGCACGGAATACACGCCCGTACGGTCGGAGGTCCTGACCTCCGAGTCGCCGGTAAACGCCGGGCAGATCCAGCGTTCCACGGGCGCCACTCTTGGCTCTTCTCTTCCCCTTCGACCGCCCCCCGGTACCTTGCCGGTGTCCTTCACCAACGAATGTCGGTACTCGGTCCTCCAGGCAGCCGTAAATTGAGATTTTCTTACAAAAAGGTCCTGGTTGGTGCCATGATGCCGATCGAGGTCATAAGGTTCCCCGAGTTGTTCCTGTCTTGTCTCTTCTTCTCCCCTCTTGTCACCTATAGGTAGCAAGGGCTTCGTTGCCACCCGCGAGGTGAAGCTCTCTCGGACTGTTTGACTAATCGATCCTTAAGGTCTTGGCATTGATGGTACTATCCATGTATTATTCTCGTATCTTGAGGTAATGCCAGCCTTACGGGCATCCCGTAAAAGAAAAGAAAAAAATCGATGGACGGAGTGGGGTCCGGCGGAGTTCAGCTGAAAATTTGCATGACAGCAAGGTTTTCGCCCTTTCGTGGAGCCGGTCTCTGTGGTGAGAGAAAGATTCAGGAATAAATCAGTTGCATACAGGAAAGCGACCGGAGGAGGAACTCGGAAGGGAAAGAATTGAATGCAGTGGCTTGAACCGGCCGATCTTCTTTTTTACTAGCCTTGCCACCTAAATCAGTAAGAACAGGATACAGGATAGTAGTAGATTCTTGTCATGACATGATGACACCGACATGGGCCATAACAAGGCTGGACCCTGAGGGGTTAAAATCAACTGCCCACTCGTGACCACCACGGCTTTTCTCTTGACTCTTAGCCTCTTTCCCGTTCACCTTTCATTCGGGTCTTGTCCACTTCAAGGATGGCGATTTCCGTTTTCATCTTGTTTGGGACTCAAGTGGGTACGAGCGAAAGAATCGGAGTTCGACGGATTGAAGTTTAGTAGTACTGTGTATTTACTATTTGCCGTGGTTTTGTTCCTATGACGCTCATAGTGGACGATTGTCCTAGCCGATGTTGGCATACGTCATGATGTCGGACCCTAACAATTCAACAAGGCACACAGCGGTGCTTTCTTTGTGTCTACTGTGTACTATGTAGGGTATTTTGAATAGCTTCCATCTCTCATAATCTCCTGCATGTCCTAAATCGCTACGGAATACTCGGAGATGACTCCATCACGGGGCCATCCCTGGAAAGAGGCAACCTCCCGTAGGGCTGGATCAGCGCTGATCCAAGGGTGACTTGCGGGATGACTAACGACTTCCGCTGGTTTGTTAACTTATGCATCTTGGGATTTATGCAGTTATGCGTTCATACCTGATGCGGGCCCAGAGACTTCAGAATTGTACTCAGCACGGTCTGGAAAAGGCCTCATGTGGAGTTTCTGCATGTGACTGTTGGACTGTCCTACCGTGTGTAATGCGTACTAAAACTAATTGCGCATATTCCATACTCCATCCAGATGAGGTCCCATTTGCCATACCTGGATGACTCCCTGCAAATTTTCTTCATCGCAAGATTTCCACGGAACGCTAAGGATTGGCGTATGGGGAAATCGCACTAGCTTATGCACTATGCATGCCCAACTGCTGAGTAAGAGGAACTTATGCTGCCGAAACCTCCGACTCTTCAGCCGCGACCTCCTGTCGTTCTCTGGGTCCCAATTGCCTCGGCCCATCCATCCATCGCATGACCTTATTTTGATTATTTTCTATTTCGTTATTTTCTATCACCCCATTCCATTTTCGGAACCACTTTATACGGGGCTTTGTCGACGAATCATCAGTATGAATTAAGGCGGTTTCATTGCCTGATAAGTGAGAATCATAGGTAACAATCATAATCGGGCTGAATCGCTCCCCGAGGTGTATCGCATGGACGATCTAGACACCATGGCTTCGAAATCGGTCTCGGCTCGCCCGGGCCTACTGAATCCTAGTCGTCCCGTCAGAAGCTTGTCGGTGGCCTTTTGGCTCTGGAAGACAATCGTTTTCCTGGTCGTTGTTGGATGCCCTGGGCCAGGCTATGACACGTCTACGAGCCTTCTTCCCCAGCAGGGTGTCGGTTCGTTGGGTCTGTCGGCACCCCTGAAATTTGTCAGGTGGGATTCAATTTATTTTGTGCATATTGCAGAAAGTGGTTATGTGTTCGAACAAGAGTGGGCATTTAGTTATGGGTTTGGCAAAACTATCGCTTTCCTCAGTTCCGGTGTGTTTATCTGTCCCCCGATTAACCATATATGTAGACACTGATGGGTGCTATTGTGGTAGTCTTGAATCCTTGGGACAGTGTCTTGGATGGATCCGCCAAAATTGCAATCGCAGGGGTTACGCTTTCGCATCTTGCCCATTATCTTTCGGTGCTAGCCTTGTATAGACTCTCGATTAATGTCTTTGGCCAAGAGACGACCACGCAACGACTCGTTTGCTTTCTTTCTGCTGCGTTGCACGTCATTTCTCCTGCGGGGGCTTTTCTCTCGGCCCCGTACGGAGAACCGGTCTTTTCGTTCCTCAATATCACCGGACTTTATATTTACTCTTCGTCCGTCTTGGATAACGAGGTTGGTAAGTCGGTGCTCAGAAACGCAAAGCTGCTATTGGCGGCATTAGTTTTCTCGGCTGCCACAGTAGTTCGCAGCAACGGCATTCTCAGTGGTTTCTTGTTTGCCTACGATGCTCTTATTCAACTTCAAGGACTTTTGTCTCGAGGTGTATCGGTCGATGCTTTTGTTCATCTAGGCGTTGTCATCATCAGCGGCTGCATCTTAGCCCTGGGCTTTGTCGTTCCCCAATTGTTCGCCTATGCGCAATATTGTATGCCGGAAGATGTCTCCAGGCCATGGTGCCGGCGTTTGATTCCTAGCATATATGGCTGGGTCCAAGACAACTACTGGTTCGTACCTTAGTAGGTCCCATTTTGCGTCTCGGCAATTGCTTACCTGAAAATCAGGAATGTGGGCTTTCTTCGATACTGGACTGTCTCGAACATCCCCTTGTTCCTACTTGCTTTCCCCATGCTCGCCATCCTCATTCGATCATCTACATGGGGGTTGAAGGCATTTCTGGCGTCAAGCTCTCACGAAGCCTCCGACAGTGACCGAGTGATATCGTCCAAGACTCAGGCTTCTCTGCTGATGCGACTCACCGTCCCGCAAGCCCTGCTTTCGGGACTGGCAATTACTAACTACCATGTGCAAATCATCAACAGGGTTTCCTCTGGGTATCCTGTGTGGTATTGGTACCTTGCTCACCTAATTCTTGGCGATTCTGGGGTGAAGCATAGCCGAATTTTCACGCTCGCTGTGCCAGGAGCAGTCATTTATGCGCTCATACAAGCGGTTCTCTTCGGCTCTTTCCTCCCGCCAGCTTAGGATGTAGACATACAGTTGCTTTTCACATCTGTTCTGTGGGTTGTCTTCTTACTTTCTCATCCTTTTCCTACTCAATTTAAGGCCAAGCATATCATCCTACATATGGTATTCATAAGTCCGAGTTGTTATGTGCGAACTTCTAATTTTTTTTTTGTTATATTATTTTTTGGTTATCTCTTTAAATGTCAAGAAAGATCGTTTAATTAATGAATGGTGGAGCAATCGCGAAGGCAACTCCTGCAAACGCGTTCGTCGGCGTGTGGTTCTGGGTCTGAGCCCGATTAGGCTGCGGCGTCATTGCGTGTGGAATTATGTCATCAGTGATCTGACAAAACCCAATGATACCTTCACCCGTCGGACTGCTACGCATGAGCTCCTCCCCGTCTGTCCTCAACCTCAGAGCTCCAAGTCAGAATTTCGGTAGCTCTCGTTCCATACAGCCCGCTGTACTTAACAAAAATCAATTTCCGGAAGGTTCCGTTTTGCTAGCCCTCCTTTCTCAGCTATTCTTTTTCTCTCAGCCACAGCTCCGGTCGTTGCTTTCGGTCGCTTGTTAGCTCAACCCGACTAAGTCGCTCATGCGAACGGGACTGATAGCAGGCTACTCTTTCGCATCGACATCCATAACTGAGACTTAGCTACAAGCTTCATGTCCAGCGTATGTACTCTCTGTTCTTCGTCCTCTGTTCATCACTGCGTGGATTCGACGCTGAAGCTGATATCAGTCTGTTCCAGGACTCTCCCACATTCCCACATTCTCCACTGCAGTAATCGTCGGACGAACTGCACGACTATGGATAATTCAGGCCCAAAAGCGATCCTAACTCCCGAAAACTTTCACAATGTGCATGAGATCTCGAGGGCAACCTCTCCAGGGGGCGAGCCCGCAGGGACCAACGGCGATGGCGAACCAATAGCTCGTGTCCGGCCTCGGACGTACCCTTACTTCAAGTACCTACCGTATTCACTCGAGAGTGATACCGAAAGAGACCGAACTCTACGAGAGATATTGAACCAGCTGTATATCACGGTGGAGGCAGGTGACTTCAGCCCAGGTGCTGTCCACTGGACGCGGGAGCTTCGAGGATGGCTGTCACTCAAGTTTGATCCAACGCGCAAGGAACGGATCAATCTTGTGAGGCTCTATTACGAGCTTTGTCTTGCTCCGGGGATTGACCCCGGTGTCTCGGAGCGGTTTGCCAGCATGTTTATGCTTCTTACCAAGTGAGTCGATCTGGGATGCTCCTCTCTGCCATCGCGCCGGAATACTAACATGACCGCAGGCGCAAGCATTACCTTAGACCGGTCAAGGACCTGATTCTAGATTGGAAACCCTTGTACAGAGAATTGAAGGCCTTCGTTCTACCCACGGAATCGGGTCTCGTGCACTCGACCAATTTGAAACGGAACGTCAAGACACTAACGAAGCTCTGTGCGTTCGTTCAACTCTATATCGACCCTTGCGAGCTGCCGGCAATGTTGGAGGAATTCCTTCCCCACTACACAACATCATTCTCAGAAGGTGCATTTGTGGTCGTTGGTCTGATCAATCTGCTACTTCCTACGTCTCCCCCGCCGGAGTCCCGAGAAGACCTACTGCCCCAACACTTCATGCCGACATATTTCCACCTTTGGTCGTTGGTCAGCCGTTCCAAAACCTTTGACATAACTTTCATGGACTTCCTGTCTCGGTTAGCGCGAGATTCGCTTCCTGCCGCTCATATATCATTTTCTGAGTATGGAATCTATACCAAGGAACAATCGTCCCTCATATTCACGGCCATTCTGCGGCTATTGGAGATCCCTGTAGGACAGTCAACATCCCCCTACAGTGCTCTCGTGGATATTTCTTCGGGGCTTGGTATCATGCTTGATCGAGACACTCGAAAGCATCCCGTGGCACATCATATCGCTCGCTGGATAGTCATGTCCCTTTCGCCGGCGTGTCTTGACGCTGAAGAGTCGATCCTCACCCAACTTGAAGGTTTAATCCAGGCCGTGGAGACCTTTTTCCATCCTTCTAACTCTGGAAGTTGGACTAAGACTCTGTCCCAGTTGGTTTACTATCTTTCTGACTTCTTCATAATGCGCTGGAATCGCGAGCAAAGTGGGGAGATGGAGGTTCCACCGGAACGAAGACTGACGGAGCCGCTTAAACGTCGTTTTGTTCTGTGTCTACGAGAGGTGATATTCATGGGAATCTACGCTAAGAGTGGCACGGCCATGAGCTTTTCGTTGTCCACGCTGCAGAGCTTGGCATACCTCGAACCACACCTCATTCTACCAGGTGCTCTGCAGAGAATCTACCCATCGCTTCAGGGTCTCGTTGAGGTCCACCGTACGACATCATCTCTCCGTGCTCTTCAAGTCCTGTCACGTATCATATCCAGGACCAGAGGATACCGTTGCCACATGACGACTTTACTAGGACTCGCTTTGCCAGGTGTCGATGCCAATGATCTGGAGAAATCCTTGCACGCTCTGTCATTCATACAATCGGCCTGCTATAACATCCCTATGGCCGACTTGACAAAAGGAAGAGAAGATATCAACTCCAATATGCTCGCCGTGCAATGGATCACGGGTGAAATGGAACGGATGGAAGAAGAAGGCGTCGAGGTTCAATTGAATTACGATAAGGATCTAGATGATGAGACCGAGGAACTGATTCTTCGTTCATCAACCTGTGGCTTTGCTGACTTTATTGTCTCATTCTTGGGCCGTGTCTTTACGCTCTTGGAGAACCTTCCCGATGCAACCAGGGTCCGAAATGGGTCTCCCGAGGAAAATATTGTGAACACGCTTCCTGCAACCTTCATGCCACTCCTGTCTTCTCTCTCCCCTGAGTACTATGACATTGCTCTCACGAAGGTTGTTGACTTCGTATCCAATCATGTGATCCACCAAGCTCGCGATGCAATGGCCTTCATCTGTAATTCGATGTGCAAAGTTAATCCCGAGAAGGCATTGAAGCGCTTCATTCCGGTGTTAACACAGGCAATCCGCACCGAGATCGATGACAACGGTGCGGGCTCGACTCGAACGACAGGCACAGATGTGCTTCCCCGCGATCGCGGCTTGGTATGGAATATCAGCATGCTGAGCATGTGTGTCGTCCACGTCGGGGACTCTGTGCTGGCTCACAGGAAAGAGCTCTTCGACATTGCCGTGTATATGCAACAAAAGTGTCGGGGTATACCGACCGTGCACATTTCAAACTTCGTCCACCATCTACTCCTAAACCTGACGGGAACCTATACCGCCGATTACTCGCTTTATGAACCCGATGCAGTTGCTGATGGCGTGCACCCTGGGCTTTGGAGCTATAGAGCTAACCCGCATAGTTTGACCGTAAAATGGCACATCCCCACGCGCGAAGAACTCGAATTTGCCGTTGACCTCTTCCAAAATCAAGCAGAGACTGCGCTTACACGGCTGACTGCATTGATTCATGATACGTCCAGTGTGAAACGGGATGGCAGCGGGAAGGACTGGTCGGATGAAGTCATCAGGAATCTTGTTTTACTGCGGCTTATCCTGTCCGGTATCTCCGTGCTCTTTGATCCCAAAGCAGCCTCGAAGACCAAGGATGGCGGAGTAAATGGTTCACCGGACGATGTCGACATGGCAGACACCGAAGCAAATTCTACCGAGACGGATGCTGAGAGTGAAGATTCGGCTCTCGATAGCTCTGACGAGTCTACCATCCGAGAGTCATTCGCATATCCTACCGGCTATCCACTCAAGGAAGATGACGCCATCTACACCACGATCCACGGCATACGAGAGAGGGCTGGCTGGATCCTTCACGGAGTGCATAGATTTTTGTCGGACAAACAGGAGGACGATGTTCCTTGCTTCAGTGCCTTGTACTCTGCGTATCGGTCATGGTTTGTCGACGTCGGCATTGAACGGTCCGCTCATGTCCTAGACAGAGTTACACGTCTTCTTGCCGCGGACATTCATCCTTACAAGATGAGCGGCGTCCGTAAGGATTATCCGCGTCCGTTGCTGGTTCGAAGAGCCAATGTGTATCACTTGCAACGACTTAGACACAATGCAGCACCGCGACCTCGATCTCGGCTGGACGAGATCTTACTGTTGGATATTGCCGAATCATGTGTGTCCCTCTACACAGAAACCCGTCGCAACGCTCAAAGTGCGGGGGAGTCGGCCCTCAAAGCTGTCTGGGGTTCTCGGCTTCTTGTCATCCCACCGCTGCTCCAAGCCCTACAGAAGGGCATCAAGGAGAATGACCACGCGAGAATCAAAGGCGCATTGTTCTCTTTGCTGTTAAGCAGCGTCGCAAGAACAGTCGGACGTCACTGGAAGTACGCTCCCACTTTGATCAGGACCTTCATCGATGCAAGCGCGGTCGACAAGCCCTCCGTGCAGAAGATCTGCTCCAGTGCTGTATTCCAAATAATGGACTACGGCCGCTCTATGGAACGAATGGCTATCTTGAGTCAAGACCGTGTTGAAGCGATCGCTCCAAAGGAGGATGTTCAAGATCAAATCACACAAAAGCGCAAGGCCATCAACAATAAACGGGCCCTAATCGAGAAAAAGAAGGCTGATCTGGCTGAAGAGCTCGTGAATCTAGCCAGGGTGTCTCATTGGAAGGTCGCCAGCCGAGCAGCCACTATAGTGGTCACAATGGGTCTCAGATTCGACTACATTGCGAGCGAGAACCTCATAGACCTCGTGACGCAAGGATCCATCGATGACCACCCTGGCTTGCGTGGCATGTATTCTCAGGCGCTCATTGCGCTTTTCACAATGGTGGATGTGCGTGCAATCTGCAGCCATGATTACAAAAATTACATTCTGGGCAACCAACATTTCCCCTCGAAGATCAACGTGGCTACCAAGCGCTACGAGAAGGGTTGGACCCAGGAATACCTGTCTAGCTTTGCCAATCCAGAGGCAGAGTATTACGTCGATCATGATTTCCCTGGCTGGCTTGTGTGGGGAGACAGGATGCCTGCGTACAAGTCGAATGTCGCGCGCGATATTGAATACGACGAAACTGAATGGAAAGTGCGAACTCACATGGGCAACCTGTTCAACCGAGCATGGTTTACCAAGTTCTTCATGTACTTGAAACAAGAGCCACGCGACCCGTCTGCTGACAAGTTCAGGATGCCCTGTGCAATGATGCTCCTCTACGCTTTCGAATTGATGCTTCGGGATGGACTCACAGCTGCCACATTCCAGGATATCCAGGAAGAAGTGGCGGCTGTATTTGAAGACGGCAGTGACAAACATCAACATAGAGCTACTGCTGAGATCCTAGGCGCCCTTATAAGCTCCGTTGCGGACTCCAGCGTAGAGAAGCGGACCTTGGTGTGGGAGTACGCGTTCCCAATCGTGCAAAAGATCTTCACTGATGGGTTGACCCCCGAAAATTCTGGCTATTGGACTACATTCCTTCACATGATTCTCCAATGTCGCGATCCTCGAAGGGCTTGGCCGCTCGTCGATTGGCTTGCAAGCTTCAGACTGGACATGACCACGAATGCTGCCTTCAAGGAGAGCTCTAAGATCAATCTACTACACCAGGCCATCATAGATGCAGGGTGGCATTTCCAACTAGAGAAGCCGATTGTGGAGGACTTCCTTGCCCATCTTGATCACCCCTACAAGGGTGTTCGCGAAGCCATGGGCCAGACCATTGCCACGATTTATCGCACGAGATACCACGAGTCCTATGCAGATGTTCAGCGTCTCTTTGCAGCCCAGGAATCATCGTCTTCGGTGGGCACATACCCGTACTATCCTTCCGAAGAATTCACGGCAATGATGAACGATGTCTTTAGCCGGATTGAGAAATGGCGCCACGAAAGAACGCCTGGCCAACATACACCATCGTCGTATACTTCGGGCAGCAAGACCGTCCTTTTGTGGCTTGACTCTACTCTTTCATCCCATGAATGCACGCAACTTGTACCCTTTTTCCCGAACGTGTTCACAGGGCAACTTTTGCACATGATGGACGTTAAGGAAGATCCGGAACTTCAATCTCTCGCCTACCATGTTTTCCGTCATTTACCAAACATCCCATACCCTGCCGAGGAAAGCTCTGGGTTCATCAAATCGCTCATCCACATTGGCCAGACTTCGCCCTCGTGGCATCAGCGTCTGCGAGTGATGATCAATATTCAGATTATCTACTTCCGTCGCCTGTTCTTGCTCTCCGTCGCCGATCGTGACAAATTGTTCGAGTGTGTGGCGAACATGCTGGAAGACCCGCAACACGAAGTAAGAGCTGGAGCATCAGCCACTTTGTCCGGAATGATCCGCTGCTCGCCAGGCTTCCTGCGCGAAGAAATGATCAAACGATTCCAGGATCGGTTCAACAAGATTTTGATCAATAACCCCCTTCCTAAGAGGCCGAAGAACTTCAGATCGGGAATCTCCTCGCCGGTCTCCTCCGGCCCGGGGACTCCGACTCCTGAACACACGCGGCTCATCATCACCCGTCATGGTGCGGTTCTGGGACTTGGCGCGCTCATTCAGGCATTCCCGTACAATAGCCCTCCGCCACGATGGATGCCTGAAGCTTTGGCAACCCTGAGTGTTCGCGCTGCGAATGACCCGGGCATTGTAGGATCGAGTGTCAAGTCTATCATCAGTGAATTCAAGAAGACCCGACAGGATACCTGGCATATCGATGCGAAAGTGAGTTGGCATCTTCCATGTCTTTGAGAGCACACGAACTAACTGCATGCGACTAGGCCTTTACGCCGGATCAACTGGAGGATCTTTCGGGTGTTCTTTGGAAGAGCTACTTTGCTTAATGATACTGATAGAGGGCGATTAGAGCACAGCTAACATGGACGTTGTGCTGTTTGCTATGGGCAAAAGATACCTTTAATGTTTTGTTTTTGTGGCACAAAACATTGTGCATGCTCCGTACCTGTGAGTTCTTGACATCTTCATGTCCTCAGGGCCACGAGAATGTGCAAATTGGGTGGTTTGGGTAAATTAATGCGAGGATGTCTGCTACTAGTCATGATTTGGGAGGCAATGTTGATGTTCATACAGGGATTTTCCTTAGTAGTGGTTGTATTAATCAGTATCTTGGCTTTGGTTAGAGTGTTTACCTAACTCTGTTGAGTAACTACGCTTCAAATCGTAGGACTTGTAAATAGACATTTCGACAAGAGTTGACTATGATGCAACGGCAGCCAAATGCGGCAAGGTGGAATCGACCCTTACTAAGCGTGCGTAGGTCCGATCACGTGTTGTATCAGCAGCCACGCGGCTTCCGGGCTGTCCAAGCCGCATCACGACTCCCAGGGGGTTCTCTCTTCCAGCAGACTGCTCTCACGCCAGCCCCTGGCTACTATATCACTACTCCGTTAGACTCGGATACTGCCGGGCTTCTTATATTTACCTTCTCGTCCCTCTGGTGGAAAGAACCTGCGCGAAGCAGCCTTCCTTTCACCATGGCTCCAAGGGACACCTTCTTCCGCTCGTCGGATATGAGCTTGACCCAGCTCTATATCGCCAACGAAATCGGACGAGAGGTTGTCAGCGCCCTGGGTGAGCTTGGCTCGGTTCAGTTCAGAGATGTAAGCTCGCACCAGACAGGTCCAAACATTAATTATCCAGATGCCCCGGTGCTAACTTGTGTTTCACCGTATCTAGCTCAATCCCGACACCAATGCCTTTCAGCGTACCTTTACTAAAGAGATCCGTCGGTTGGATAATGTGGAAAGACAACTGCGTATGTTTTGAAGCTCCGAGAGTCAAAAGTCGATTCGAACGTCGACTAAACATCCCTACTTTCTCGACAGGTTATTTCCATGCCCAGATGGACAAGGCGGCCATTCCGATGCGATCCTCGGCTGAGTTTTCGGACACGCTGGCCGCTCCCTTAGCCTCCGAGATCGATGAGCTCGCCGAACGCAGCGAAAGCCTTGAACAGAGAATCTCGTCGCTGAACGACAGTTACGAAACATTGAAGAAGCGTGAGGTCGAGCTTACGGAGTGGCGCTGGGTTTTGAGGGAGACCGGTGGCTTCTTTGACCGTGCTCACAGCCACACGGAGGAAATTCGCCAGTCTTTCGATAACGATGAGGCTCCCCTTCTGCGTGACGTTGAGCAGCAGCCCAGTCGGGGCGCGGCGAACGGTGACGCGCAAGGCCAGCAGTCGTTCCTTGAGATGAACATCGGCTTCGTTGCGGGTGTGATCCCTCGGGACCGGATTGGCGCTTTCGAACGAATCCTTTGGCGGACGCTGCGCGGTAACTTGTACATGAACCAGTCGGAGATCCCGGAGCCCATCGTCGACCCGACCAACAACGAAGAAACCCACAAGAATTGCTTCGTGATCTTCGCCCACGGAAAGAACATCATTGCCAAGATTAGGAAGATCTCCGAGTCTCTCGGTGCTTCTCTGTACAGCGTGGATGAGAACAGCGAGCTGAGGCGGGATCAGGTCCACGAGGTGAACACACGGCTAGGCGATGTGGGCAACGTTCTGCGCAACACGAAGAACACTCTGGATGCGGAACTCTCCCAGATTGCTCGCTCTCTCGCTGCTTGGATGATTATCGTGCGGAAAGAGAAGGCTGTCTATGACACCCTCAATCGGTTTTCTTACGACCAAGCGAGAAAGACTCTCATTGCGGAAGCATGGTGTCCGACGAGCTCGTTGCCACTTATCAAGTCCACCCTACAGGACGTCAATGACCGTGCTGGTCTGAGTGTGCCTACTATCGTCAACCAGATTCGGACCAACAAGACCCCGCCTACCTATGTCCGAACGAACAAGTTCACGGAAGCCTTCCAGACCATTGTCAACGCATACGGTATCCCCAAATACACCGAGGCCAACCCCGGTTTGTACACGGTTGTGACTTTCCCCTTCATGTTCGCTGTCATGTTTGGTGACTTCGGTCACGGTACTCTGATGACTCTCTGTGCCAGCGCCATGATCTTCTGGGAGAGAAAGCTTCTGAAGGCCAAGTTGGATGAATTGACGTACATGGCTTTCTATGGTCGTTATATCATGTTGATGATGGGTCTTTTCTCCATGTACACCGGTATAATCTACAATGATATCTTCTCGAAGGCGTTTACCATCTTCTCCAGTCAGTGGCAGTGGCCAGACAACATCGAAAAGGGTCACAGCTATGAGGCCACCTTGAAGGATGACTACCGGTTCCCTATTGGTCTTGACTGGAATTGGCACGAAGCGGAAAACTCATTGCTCTTCACGAACAGCATGAAAATGAAAATGAGTATTATCCTGGGTTGGGCCCATGTAAGTAGATCGTGATGTTTGGGTTGGGACACGGAAACTAACAGTCCTATAGATGACCTACGCCCTTTGCCTGCAATACAACAACGCTCGGCATTTCAAGTCGAAGGTCGATGTTATTGGCAACTTCATCCCAAGCATGCTCTTCTTCCAGTCCATCTTCGGTTACCTCGTCCTCACCATTGTCTACAAATGGTTTGTGGATTGGGGAGCCAGAGGCCAGTCGCCGCCGGGTCTCCTGAACATGCTGATCTTCATGTTTCTCTCTCCCGGAAGCGTCGAGGAAGAGCTGTACCCGCACCAGGCAACCGTTCAAGTCATCCTGCTACTCATTGCCTTGATCCAAGTCCCGATCATGCTTTTCTTCAAGCCGTTCTACCTCCGCTGGGAGCACAACAAGGCCCGTGGCCTTGGATACCGAGGCCTCGGTGAACCGTCTCGAGTCAGCGCGCTTGACGATGGCGAGGCGGATGGCCACGCCTCCGGAGCCCGTGACAGCATGGCCAGCGATGGCGAGGGTGTTGCCATGATTGCCCAAGATCTCGGGGAGGAGGAACACGAAGAGTTCGACTTTTCGGAGATCATGATCCACCAAGTCATCCACACCATCGAGTTCTGTCTGAACTGTATATCCCACACGGCCTCCTACCTGCGTCTGTGGGCCCTTTCCCTGGCCCATCAGCAGCTGTCCATCGTCCTGTGGAACATGACCCTCGGCGGCGCCTTCGAGCAGGAGTCCAACGGCATGCGCGTCATTATGATCGTCATCACCTTCTACATGTGGTTCACCTTGACCATCGCCATTCTCTGTGTTATGGAAGGCACCAGTGCCATGCTTCACTCTCTTCGTCTGCACTGGGTCGAAGCTATGAGTAAGCATTTCATGGGTGACGGTATCCCGTTCGCTCCATTCAGCTTCCAGACTCTCCTCGAGGAGGATCCCGTCGATTGATCTCGATGATGAGGCTTAGCTTTCGTTTCTTATCATATTTTCCTTTTGCCCATTTTTCTTGGATTCCTTCTGTATTGTAACTTATCAAAAACAATCAATTGGATTTTTTAGACCTTGTCTTGCCTTGGCTTGGTGGGTTCTGTAGAAAAGTTCTTTCAGGATAGTTGTAGTGATAGAGGCTTGAGCATCTATAGCAGCAAGTTTCATTTATATATCTAAGCTACCCGGTAAGTATCTTTATATATATATATATATATATATCTACAATCAATCTGCTGGTAAGGGTGCTCAGATGTCCGCAGGGGAAATAATCGATTGAGATATATAAAAGGAAAAATTCACCCATATTCCGGCAGATGTGGAAGAATCAGGTGCTTCGAGCAATCC